>QOCX01001042.1:0-38751 GCA_005959815.1 Sarcophaga bullata | reverse complement strand
AAAAATCTAAAAGAATCAGTTTTCAAAACTTTACAGCCACCATTAATAAAAATTCATCGATCAAAGATATTTAGAGCAAAGTGAATCGACTTTCCAACAATGGAACTAATAACAAGATTTTAGCCATAAGAAGTCTTAATAATAACGTCACTGACGCTTCCCAAATAGCTGACCTTTTTGCTGTCAACTGGTCTGAATACTCAGCAGATCAAAACTTCTCTAATCTATTTATTCAATCAAAAAACATTCTACAAAACCATGGTGATAGTATTAATAAGAATGCCATTTTTATAGAGAACGAAATTACAATCTCTGAATTACAATTAGCTCTATCTAGATTTAAGGGCTCAACACCTGGCCTCGATAAGGTTTCATACCAAATGATACAAAACATCAGCCTTCAATCTAAATTACGTCTATTGAAACTATTTAACAACGTTTTCGAATCAGGTATAATCCCAACAAATTGGAAAACAGCTTCAATTATCCCCATTCCCAAAACTGCAAAAAATTCATTAAATATTAGTGAATACCGTCCGATTTCCCTATTACCATGCACAAGCAAACTGTTAGAAAAGATTATAGCTACACGCCTGTATTGGTTTATGGAAAGAAACCGTCTTATACCATCAAATCAAGTTGCCTTTAAAACTGGAAGAGGTTGCACCGACGCTTTACTACACATAGATTTTTATATAACCAAGGCACTATCATCTCGGCACCATGTAACAATCCTCTCCATTGACTTCGAAAAAGCTTTCGACAGAATCGGCAGACATGTCATCTTGGATATTCTCCTGAAATGGAAAGTTGGCCCAAAAATCTTTAAATTTATTAGTTCCTTTTTGAAACATCGAAAATTCCGAGTGAGAGTGAACGGGGTTTACTCATCCGTCCACCCATTACACAACGGCATCCCACAGGGCTCTCCTCTATCCGTAATTCTTTTTTCGATCGCATTTAGTGAAATTCATCAAATTGTAAGCAATTACAAACACTTAGACCATTGCATGTATGCTGATGACCTCTACGTTTTCTGCAAAAGGAATTCTAACACCGATTCTAATAAGTTACTTCAGGAAGTATTAAATAAGATTAAAGTCTGGTGTCTTAAATCAGGCAAAAATTTCAACGAATAAAACAAAAAAAACTGATATTTGCCGTAAAAAGCTATGTAATCTACAACTCGTACTTATAACATTAATAATACCACTATTAGTAACGTAGGACAGTTTGAAAATACTGGCGTTTACATTTTAACGAAAAAATACTCTTGAAAGAAGCGGAAAATATTGGAATACCTAAATTAAATAAAGTTTATTCTCCCAAACATCCCCCATGGTTTTTTCAACGCACAATCTTGCGATTATATCCCTATCGGAACTCAAAAAAGACACATTACTCATGATGACATTTTCTTAAATACGCATATTTAGAAAAAACAAGAGTCCTTATTGGAGAACGGTTGGTCTTTTCTATTATACGGACGGATCGAAAGACGGTAGACGAATAACTTCATATGCCATAGTTTTATCTCAACAAGACATATAAACGTCTAAAAAACTCTTCCTAATTACACTTCGATATTTGTCGCTGAAGCTTCAGCCATTGCCAAAGCCATACTTATACCCTTGAAACTAACAAACAAAAACATGATTTGCACTGACAGTCTTTCCGGTTTTAAAATCGATAAGTAATCCAGCCTCTTTAAGATGGAATATTATAAACCAGAGATTCGAGACTTGCTAATCGGACACAGTAATAGATTACAGTTACTTTGGATCCCAGGACACAACAAAATAGGAGAAACGTCGCCGCCGTCATTATGCAAAATTTGCCGGTATGGCCTCCCCTACTTAATGGACCCAATAACGGAGAAACGTGACATAGACAATTTAATTAAAACTACATCTTCAACAAAAACAAATTTTTACCTGGTCCGGATATCACCACTCCCATTACAAAGAAACAACAATCGCATTCCACCTATTTACCCCACAGATATAGACAAACACCAAATTAAAATTTTTCACGATTACGCCTTGGGCATACTTTTACCACCCATAATTATCTTCTCCGGAGAGATACAACCCCCCAATGTTCAAGATGCAATACTATTATATCCGTAAAACACTTCCTCTTGGGCTGTCCCTTATATCACTCTACAAGGATGGATGTACTTGGTTCCCACAACCCTATCTCACTATTAAAGTCTCCTATAAAAGCCAACATTCAAAAAATCTGCAATTTTATCCAAAAAACCGGAATCATTATCTAGTTAAGAATTATACTGTGCAAAACTTATACTTCATTTAATTAGTTAAGTTATCTCTAATGTTACCTAGAGCCATTGGCCTCGTTGCTAGTGCTCCTTAATTTTCTTACTTAGATATTATAATTTAATTATAAATCTAATATAATAATAATAATAATAATAATTATTAAAATTTGGGAAACCCACTCCAATTTTGCATACATTTGAGGATCAAGTTCTATTAAAATAATTATTATAATAATCGGAATCCTGTCATCAAATAAGAAGCAAATCCCTACAGATCATGATGGATTGTCAACTTAACAGAATTTAGTTTGAAACCCTCGAGTAAGAAAGCAGTATCCGTAGTAGTCTGTTGGCTTATTAAACGTGAAACCAAACCCCAGGTGAGGCATCCCGATCAAAACGTAATACGTATGAAAAAATATTTCTTCGGAGACTTCCTCCCAGCATATGATATGATGAGTTTCTCAAAAAAATTGTTGTTCGGACTTGACTTTTTGCTGTGGGAGCCGTCACTTATGGATAAAATTATCTTACAGAAACAGGTCAGGTATTTCGGAAACCGAATTTACCGAATTTATACGAATGTTAAAACGTTTTTTATCTTCTCCAGTAAAGGTGAAGTGCACACGGAAAGGCATTTCGAAAGCTTGTGAATGTTTAATTAGTTAAACAGGGAAAATTATACTTTTGTAATTTAAAAGAAACACTACGTACATAATGTAATAGTAAAATAGAGTTTAATTTTATTTTAAATTATGGAAGTTAATAATAAAGTAAATTATAATTTCGGTTTTTAAAATTTCATATACAGATAAGCATAACATACGTACAAAATTTAATTATAATTTGAATTTTCAGTTGCGATGGTTTTTAATATTGACATGTTGTCGTGTAAAACCGTAAAAAATTCTATTTTTTATAGATTCATACGTTCCGGTTACGTTACATTACACTTCTATAACCATTCGTATAGCTTTATACAATACAATATCGATCAGCAGGTTTTTACTGTTGCAGTTGCATTCCGTTACTGAGCCTTAAGTGGTGTGAAAAGCTAGGTCGTAATCCTGACTGAAGGGTTGTAATGGCCAATTATGTGTGTATGTAACCTAACTCAACTCAAGATGCAAAGCCCATCTACATCCAGGGACCAGAAAGTTTGTGAGAACCTTCTAGGCAAGTTACCACAAAAAGGCAAAAAGCGCAGGTTTGAAGGACTACGATTTAAGATTAGGCATGGAACGTCCGCCCAGGTGCGGATTTGTTGTTAACAAGAGACTTCGCCATCTTATTTCTGGGTTCACTCCTATGAACGGAAGTAAAGCCACTATCCGCATCAGATCAAAATTTTATAACATCAGTCCTATTTGCGTTCACGCACCGACGGAAGAAAAGCGCGATGCTATTAAAGCTGCTTTCTACGCTAAGCTCGAGGATGTATATGATTAAGTGAAAGGCCTACATACATACATACATAATTGACCATTACAACCCTTCAGTCAGGATTACGGCCTAGCTTTTCACACCACTTATGTTGTGTGTGTTAATTTGATACATGAGTGGTAGAACCTACAGTTTAAAGTCGACTCCGAACGACAGGTTTTTGAGAAACTTTTCATGGCAATATTAATTATTATATGGCAATATTTTTGCCATAAATCTGCTGAGAGGAAGCCGCCGAAGAAATATTTTTTTTCATATTTCATTTTTTTATGTCTGACCGGGGATTCGAACCCCGGCCTTTCGTCTAATAAGCCAACACACTGCCTACTAGACTACAGCGACTATGGCCTATGATGCCAAAATCGTCCTCGACCATTTTAATATGAAGGTCGGGCGGGAAGGTATCTTTGACCACACTGTCAGCCAGTTCAGCCTCCATTCGACCATGGTACCAGGCTGATCGATTTCGGCGCAGAACGTAGCACCAAGTTTCAGTATCTCAATATTCATAAAGCCACATGGATGTTCCCCGACCTTGTCACAGCCAAGTTTCGATTGCGCATAAGAGTGTCACGATCTAGTACACTGCGGAAGCCGAACGTCAAGAAGCTGCGATCATAAAGGACAACCAAGGAGGTCCCCTTTACTCTCGGATAAGCTTCGTCGTTCCCCATATAATCAACTTTGTCAACTAAAAAGTAGTCTTCGATAGCACCATAAGGAATCGCTATGTCTGAGTTCCATATACCTGCAAAGCTGATAAGGCTATGCAGAATGACGTTAAGCAATTCCTTCAGTTTTGTCAAGGTAATGATGAACGTTTCCGAATCTTTTGATACCGTGCGCAGTTTAAGGCTATCCATTCTTATACGACCTCTTTAACGTCGTCATGGAGTGTACTGCTGAAGACGGAAGTACAAAAAAAAAAAAAAAAAAAAAAAAAAAAAAAAAAAAACGTGCAGTTGATTGCGTACGCTTACAATATTAACATTATAGGGTGTAGCAAGCGAAATGTTTTTGCTGCCTTTAGTGCTTTAGAACAATCATCTCCGTGCTTCTTTATGGCGCTGAGGCGTGGACACAATTAAGCACTAATGCAGCCTTGAGATTATTCGAGAGAAAAGTCCTACGTAAGATTTTCGGTCCAGTGCAAGTTGGCGATTGTTGGATCCGCATCCGACGCAACAATAAGCTGTATGAATTCCTCAACGACATGGACGTTGTGCAGCGTTGTCCATTCGTTCCAATGGAAGAGTATGCTTCGGCGAGACGAGCATTTGATGCGGGGATTTGCGGAAGCCGGCAAAGACTTTGTTTGCGTTGGAAGGACCAAATCGAGGAAGCCCTGTTAATGATTGGTCAACTGGCAAAGGCGCGTAAGAATCAGAGGAGCCTGCAAGGATGTGTTAAGGCAGGCCGAAATCCGTTAATCGGGTTGTTAATGGTCAATTAAGTAACAGTAAAAATCAGGCACTACATATCAAAGAATATAGATAATGTAAGAAAAAAAATATAAAAATAATAATATGGCCAAACTTAGAGGGTTGAAGTAATTTATATTTTATATTATATTTTTAGAACTGAATTTCATTATTACTATTTCTTACACTAAATAAAAGTTTTTAAACAAATAAAGTATTGGTCAAAGCTAAAGTAAAAAGTACAAAAACTACTGTGTTTAAAAAGGGATGGATGGATTTCATGCAAACAAGGTAAAGTTTCTGACTGTGGTCAACGTGGCGACCTCCAGGGCGATCCTTGTCTTGCTGTATTCAAGTTGACAGGCAGCCTCCTCGTGGCCCCTCCTGGATGGCATTCTAGCACCCGCTAGATGTTAACTAATGCGTGGACGTTAAATTTGGGTTGTGCGTAGGGCTTGGAACCCACCACGTAAAAATTTTTATCCAGTGAAGACCAAAATACAAGCCTCTAAAAGGATCCCCCTAAAAGTTGACGACCACGGCCAGGACTACGATTTAAGAATAGGCACGTGGAACGTCCGCACCCTTCACAGGGTAGGCGCTTCCGCCCAGTTGGCGGATGCCCTCATGAAATGTAAGACGGACATCACTGCCATACAGGAAATGCGATGGATAAGACAAGGATGCAAAAGGCTGGCATCCTGCGATGTGTATTACAGCTGCCATGTTGATAAGCACGAATTCGGATGCGGATTCGTGGTTAGTAAGATACTTCGCCATCTTGTCTTTGGGTTCACACCTGTGAACGAAAGAATAGCCACAATCCGCATCAGGGCAAAATTTTACATCAGCCTAATTTGTGCTCACGCCCCGACGGAAGAAAAGGACGATGTGGTTAAGGATGCCTTCTACGCTAAACTTGAGGACGAGTATGATAAGTGCCCGGCTCATGACGCCAAAATTGTCCTCGGAGATTTTAATGCGAAGGTCGGGCGGGAAGGTATCTTTGGCCCCACTGTCGGACAGTTCAGCCTCCACGCGAACACTACCTCCAATGGTATGAGGCTGATCGATTTCGCCGCGGCGCGTAACACGGTAGTATGCAGCACCAGGTTTCAGCATCTCGACATCCACAAAGCCACTTGGATGTCCCCTGATCGATCAATATCAAACCAGATCGATCATATTGTGATTGACGCAAGGCACGTTTCCAGTATACTAGATGTGCGCACATTTAGAGGTCCAAACATCGACTCAGACCACTACCTTGTCGCAGCCAAGTTCCGAGTGCACATTAGCGCCTCGAAGTCTGCGCGCTCTAGTACACTGTGAAAGCTGGACGTTAAGAAGCTGCGATCACAAAGGACAGCTGTGGCGTTCTCTGCTCAACTCTCAGATAAGCACCGTCGTCCCCTATCTAATCTCAGCGTCATTGGTGGACTGTGGGCCAACATCTCCCACTCCTTGCGCACTACTGCGGAAACAGTCTTTGGTTTCGAACGCCGACCCCAACGAAATCAATGGTACTATGAGGAGTGTCGCGAGGTAGCTGCAGCGAAAAACGCCGCATACAAGAAAACGTTGCAGTCTGCCGCTACGCGAGCCATTGTCGAGAACTATAGAGAGAGGAAAAGGGAGGAGAGCCGCCTTTTCAGACGCAAGAGGGAGCAGGAAAGACGTGAGCGTGAGAAAGTCGAGATGTACAGATGTAGGAATGACGCTCGAAAGTTTTATCAAAAGGCTAAGCGTCTAACCGAGGGTTATAAACCCGGAGCATCCTCCTGCAAAGATGAGAATGGAAACTTGATAAAAAATTCGCAGAGCGTGCTGAGGTTGTGGAGGAAACACTTCTCTACTCTGCTATAAGACGATGACGATACCAATACCGCCTGATGAGAATGGAAACTTGATAAAAAATTCGCAGGGCGTGCTGAGGTTGTGGAGGAAACACTTCTCTACTCTGCTATAAGACGATGACGATACCAATACCGCCTTTAGAGATGATGTTTTGTACCCGATCGACGATGACGGCGTGGATATTCCGCCACCTAGCTATGAAGAGGGCAAAGTCACGATTATGCGACTTAAAAACGATAAAGCGGCAGGTCCTGATGGCCTCCACGCTGAATTGTTTAAGAGCGGTTGTAATGAGTTGGTAGGGCGCACGCACCAGCTTATTTACAAAATATGGCTAGAGGAAAGTATGCCCAACTATTGGAACCTCAGCGTCCTGAAAAAGGGAGGCCCTACGATATGCGCCAACTACAAGGGTATAAGCCTTCTCCCTATCACATATAAGGTTCTTACAGGCGTATTGTGTGAACGACTGAAGCCACTCGTCAAAACACTGATTGGACCTTATCAGTGCGGCTTCAGACCTGGCAAGTCCATCATCGACCAGATCTTCACACTACGCCAAATCCTGGAAAAGACTCACGAAAAGCAAGTTGACACACACCATCTTTTTGTCGACTATAAGGCAGTCCCCATAAGGGATCGTGTTTTTGCCGCAATGTCTGAGCTCGGTATACCTGCGAAGCTGATAAGGATATGCAGAATGACGTTGAGCAATTCCTGCAGCTCCGTCAAGGTAGGAATGGACCCCTCCGAACCTTTTGATACCGTGCGAGGTTTCAGACAAAGCGATTCCTTATCATGTGACTTCTTCAACTTCGTCATGGAGAGTGTTTTGCGAAAGGCGGGAGTGCATCGCAATGGCACTATCTTTCATTAAAACGATGTCAGTTGCTTGCGTACGCTGACGACATTGACATTATAGGGCGTACCAACCGAGATGTTACTGCTGCCTATTGTGCTATTCAAAGGGAGTCTACGAAGATGGGTTGGAAGTAAATGAGGGAAAACAAAGTATATGTTGACGACAAGTAGAGAAGTGCGGCGTGCTGATTCTCAGATTACAGCCGATAACTTACTTTTGATGTAGTCAAGGAATTCATCTATCTTGGCTCCGCCGTTACCACCAAAAAATGATGTCAGTCTGGAGATCAAGCGCAGGATCACTCCACCAACAGGTGCCTTATGGTCTCAATAGGCAATTGAGTAGCAGAGACCTCTCTCGTGCGACGAAACTAATACTCTACAAGACGCTCATCCTACCCGTGCTTCTTATGGCGCAGAGGCATGGACCTTATTAAGCAACCGAATCGCAAAGGCTGGAGTTATTCGAGAGAAAAGTCCTACGTAAGATCTTCGGTCCAGTGCGAGTTGGCGAAGATTTCATCAACGACATAGACGTTGTGCAGCGTATTAATATCCTGGGGCTGCGCTGGCTCGGCCATGTAGTTCGAATGGTGGAGGATGCTCCGGCGAGACGGGTATTTGATGCGGGGAAGTCGGCGAAGAGGACGACATTGTATCCGTTGGAAAGACCAAATCGAGGAAGCCCTGTCATCGATTGGTGTGACGAACTAGCGTAGGCGTGCAAGAAGCAGAGGCGCTTGGAAGGATGTGTTGCGGCAGGCCGAAATCCGTTAATCGGGTTGTTATGGTCAATTAAGTAAGTAAGTTTAAAAATTGGGTTAGATTACATAACTTGTACTTCTCACTGAGACAATACTCAGATATTATATTCGTCCTGAGAGATAAGAAATAAGAAGGAAGGAGGAGGAAGAAAGAGATAGAACCAAAATTGGTTAATTTTCTTCTAATGTGTAAATGTGTATTTTTTTCTTCATTTTGGTTATATAATATAATACAGTTATATAATATAATACAGCAATCACTTCTTTAATTTTATTTGAAAATTTGCATTACAAGCTTTGCAATCGTTAGCAAAGCGTTTTATTTCATTAAGCGTTTTTATTACGTTCTCCTCTCTTATATGTTTGTTTTTAATTTTTTAATTACTATACAAAGAATTGCATATAAGTTTTGTGTTGTTTTGTTTTTGGATTTGTATATTTAATTTTGGTAATTAGTCATAAATCCAGAGCACAGAATACAATAATTTTTAATATCAAACCTTAGAGAGATATTTATATATAAAAATCTTTATGTTTCATTTTTGCTATTTATTTTTATAAATATTTGAATAGTCTTGTGAGAGACTAAGATTTTTATTTTGTTTCTTTAAACTGAGATGTCAATTATTTTTATGAAAAAAATTAATACAAATAAATTAAAACCTTTATTTATTATTTGTAGTTTAACTACATCAGAAAAAAATATAAATTTTGAATTAAACCTTAAATTTTTTAAAAAAAAATAAATTTATATAAAAAATTTTTGTTTGGTTATTTTTTATTTTAATTTTGGTGTATAAATTTTACTTAGTCGGAAATATGCTATGGCAACGCTGATCAGGACACTTCACAACACACAAGAGAGCGCTGAATAACTAATTCGATTACGTCCGGCAAAGTAAGCCTAATCGCAATACAGGAAAGCCCGAATGTTGGCTCTCGAGAGGGTTGAATCCGTACCGTATGTTTTTCTGCGAGCTAACCTCACAATATCCTGTATGTAGCCCAGAAACCTACCTTACGTTGGATTTACCTAAATCTAGCAGCAGCTAACACTGTCTATAGGAGTGAATGGGTTTTGAGATACATACCAACCCGATCCATCCAAAGCTTCTGCTCCTTCTCCCTGGCTCACCTTTCGACAATTTCGTAGAGTTAGTAGATTGGAGGATTATAATCTAATTGATCGTTCCGAAAATGAACCTAACCTACCTAAACTTGCCTAGGGCCATTTGCTGGATATATCTGGTGATTGTTAGACCAGTTATTACTTATGGCTGTGTTGTGTGGTGGAGTGCCTTTATAAGAGTTTCCAACGGAAAATCTTGATTCAGAGGATTGATTCCCTGAGTATCACTGGAGTGAGGAAGAGTTGCCCTCATGCTACTCTTGACACCATGCTCTGCCTGACACCGATGGATTTGTATGTCAAGCGGTGTGCAGCGCGAAGTGTCTGAGGGAATCAGGCTGCAGGAAACAGCGCACGATAGGTCACTCCAGAGTTTTGAACGTCGTCTTTCCTTAGACGTTCTATATTGTGCCTTATGTTCCTGCATGGTTTGAGGATACTTATACAGAATAGGACACAATGGAAAGGTGAGGTACTCAAAGGACAGAATGGTATTCGTTGAGTCGTTGAGGACTTTTTGACCAGACCGTATCCGTCTATGCTGGGTTCCGGGTCATAGTGGATTACCCGGTAATGAGGCGGCGGATGCCCTCGCTAGATTAGGTTCGCTTACTGGGGGCGATTTAATAGTTGATACTGAACCCCCAATCTGCCACCTCTATGGCCTCATCAATGAATGGGTCAGGGGGAAGAGCAGAGGCGTTAGGAGAATGGATCGGGTTATGTTTCTAGGTCCTTGCCTTCTATAGACAGAGTTAGAACAGGTTGGCTGCAGGGCTCGGATAAGGTCAGCTTAAGATTGGTTATTGGATTCATTACGGGGCACTGCGAGATTGGGTCGCTGACAAGGATCTGATCCCAAATACCAGCCGGACTATTGCAGGATATGTTACGATGAGGAGTTAGAAACCATCAAATACCTTCTCTGTAATTGTTCAGCCCTTAGTAGGGTAGTAGGTTGAAGGCTTTTGGTGGGGGCTTCTCTGAAGGTTTTAATTTTGTTTCGACAGCCGTCATCAAGGCTCTCCACAGATTCATTATTAGGTTAAGATGGCTAAGAGGTGCTAGGACTTCATTAGTGTAGTCGTGCTCAGCGTTGTGTGTTTTGTTTGTTGGTCTGTGTAAGTCCTCTGCTTCCTATTCTCCCTTCCCTACTTCCTCTCCTCTTTCTATTCCCCCTTTTTTATCCGCTCATCTTAAAAACTTTTTTGTGCAATGGGTCAACTCGACCTCCGTTGCTGGGTATATCTCTACGTTCCGGAAACCAGCAGATACAGGTTCGATTTAGTCCAAACATAATTATATGCTCCTTATAAGCACGAATTTACAACTGACCGACGCAATAGCTCGTAATGCATCAAGACTATCAACGAAGACCTCAAAAGAACCTGAATTTAAAGTGGCTGGGCCAGACACGTCCTTAAGAGTCTTCAAGATGACAGAAATCTCTGCTTGAAAGACGCCACAGTCATCGCTTCTGCCTCTGGATGACCCCACCTTTCTACAGTGATCTATCCGGGATCGGAATATTCAACCCAAGCAGAAACATCGCCTTGGGCGTAATTTAATCTGTGGTTTTTCCTAGAGGTGTGCCTCTGTTGACATCACAAGTGCAAAAGCAAACCTCAGGCAATTTTGGACCTCAGTCTTCTCTTACTCCCAATTAAGGTATATGTGAGGAAGCTGCCAACTCAAAGTCTCTAATTTTCCTTTCTTAATTTTGTTTCTTTCTTCTCCTTTCTCTTCTCTTTTTCCTTTTTTCTTATATTAACCTAACAGCCATTTCAAGCATATTCCACCTACTGAAAATAATTATTTTTATAATTGTCGCATATATCTATGAGTTTCTAGTGATCTTCTATATCATTTGGTTGCAGTGCGCTAAACTCTTCATTATTTTATTTTCACTAAGCATGATTCATTCAGCCATTTAAGCCATAGCTGTGCTGAGTATAGTAGAAGTGGTGGTATAAACAATATTGACCAATGCCAAAATATATTATGTAATTTAACTTATGCAAAATTCCACAACCACAATGTTTTACTGGCGCTTTACCTTTGGTCTTCATACTATATTTATTTTATCAGAATCTCTTTCCATGAGAGAATAGCGATGAGTAGAGTTAGTTTGCAAATAATATAAGGTATAAAATATGGTTTTTGGACTATTATCGCTTGGTATTCACGTTTACTTTTTTACGTATTCCACTGCTTTTATATACAATAGATAAGGAAAGAAGTTTTAAAACGGTTTATGACACGAGGTTTATACAGTGGTACCATAGTGAATGTTATATTTTTTTATTGAGTCACATGAGTTTAAAATTTCTTCTTCTAACTTAACGGAATATTTATTTCAGGCAAATTTTTTCTTTAAATTATTTAAAAGTAAACGTTCCTTTCAAAAGAACTCAAAAAATGATAAATATTACATTCATTTTCTATTTATTGTTGTGGTTTTATCAAAAAAATTTTTTATTTCAATATTTATATTTAATACTTCAATTTAAAATACAAAGGCACTTCACGTTATTTTAGAAATTATTGCATTAATTTCAGTTCTAATTTTGTTCCAGAGTGATTAATAACTTTGATTGTTGTTTTGCAAAACTGGGCATAAGATCCGTAAGATTTTGACATACTGAATCCGGCATATCATACTACAGTCTAAATTAATTTTCGAAATGTCTGAGTCAAACTTTTCTGATTGCGACTCAGCGGGATTCAGTATGCCAAAATTTCGTAGATCTTATGCTCAAACGATGCCTAGCAGCTTTATATTACAACAAAATTTTAACACATTACGTACGGGTCACGACATCTCTCGTCTTAAGCAAATTGAACGTTGAGTGTTCATATTATGACATATACGTACACTAGTCAACCAAACTGTATACATTAAATTGAAAGTTTTTAAGTTAAATATATTAGTTTTTTTTATTAAAAACAACGTTATGGCATTAAACTAGAATATATTTCTCCACTAAAAAATTATTTAATACACTACAACATATCTCAAAATTAAATAAAAAAAAAAAAAAGTTGAAAAAGTCCTGCGTCTTTCAAATAAATTTTATGCGATTAGGCATACTCCCTCCGGAGTCTTTAGAGGTTTGATGGGGAACATTGATCTATTCCGTTGAAATGCTTGTTCATATAGGATAAGATTTATTTGACAACATATCTTTAATAAAAGCGTCTGGGACCAATGTCACACCATATTCAATTTTTGTTTTCCATCAAACTGGAAACGTTTAACTATTGTTGTTGTGTGCTTTACAAAAATTAATCCAAGCCTTCATATTGTTGTCTGACAGTGCAAGTTCACAACAACCACAAATCCAATAGCGTAAGGTTGTTCTTATGGTAGACAAAAATTGTCCAAAACTGTATAAATGCGGCTAAGGAAAACATATCTATTTATATTCGATTTCTTAAAGGAAAACAAATATGCTAACAACACCTCCCTAAAACTCTTATATAACTTAAATAAGCACTTACATTTTCAAAAGCAAATAAATGAATAAACAAAAAAATCTAAACAAACAAAAATCTAGCGATCTCCATGACTAAAGATCGTAATGAAAAATCAAGGCTGTACTACTAAATAATAAATTGATTCAAATTTCCTGAGATTTATATTTTTAAATAGTTATTTTTACTCTTCAGATTCGAGAGGTTATATTATTTCTCATTGTATTATTCTGCTGTAGTGGAATCAGACACTATTTTTTTAATTAGACTGAACTACAACATTTAATGCTTTTTCTTTCTATTTCAAGTTTAAACTCTCTAATAAGCTAATCTGCGATTTAATTAAACCTTAAGTTAATTAAATTTGTATTTTTTGGCGGCAGTTTAAACCCTGTAGAACTGCCACACTTATAAGCAAATGTTGCAACGTTTATTGCAACTTGCTTTTTTATATAGAACAGAGGAAACTGTAAACTTGAGTAAATTTATACCACCAACATTGGCCGTTTAAACTAGCAAATAAAAGTATTTATAAGTACTTAAAAACTCAGTACGAAAATTGAAGTTAGTTTAATCGTTGATCTGAAACTTAAAATATGCCTTTAAAGCTTTCATATTTTATTTCTTTCCCATAAATAAAAGAATTTACAAAAAAGCTAACCATGTTTTCATTGGAAAAGTATATAAAGCTTAAAGCACTCGTTATTTGAGATATTATGCTGATTAATAGGAGTATTAAAGTACTCACATATTACCAAAGTATACTCAAAATGCATGTATAAAGATGAATTACATTAATTTTTTTTATTATAATTAATCCTAAAATGTCAGACAACTCAACAATTTTAATAATTTTTAATGTGATGAGAATCGAACCCACAACCCTCGATGCATATAGGTAAACAAATTACCAACTGAGTATCGGGATACACTAAAGAAACTATATTGAAAATGAACAGCTTTTTATCCCAAAAAACTGCGTCTAATTAGAAAAGTCAGTAAATTTTTAACAGGGTATTAAATGTTTTACAAATTTACGTAATCTGTAATTATGCTACTTATTAAAATCGTTACCTGGGAAATGCATCAAAAAACCAAGTACGCTTTGTGTTTCGAAAAACCACTCTAAGGCCCGACATTAATGGAGAATGAAGAATAACTGCTCCCACTTCATGTTTAGTTGCTAAATCCACTGTAGGGACGGTGCCAATACTTTGGCCGTAGAGTATAATAGTTTCAGGGCTAATATTAAATCTGTATGGAAATTTACACTTTTTGTTATTTCTTACTTATTTGATTAGTTAATAATTTATTTACCTAGTCTGCATAGCTTGCCACGCAGCTTCAATATCAGCATAAAGATTCTTTTCTGATGGTTTGCCACCACTCATACCATATCCCGAATAGTCGTAACCAAATATATTACAATTCAACTGTGACCCTAATGATATATAAAAGCTGCTCATTTGACCCAAGTCAACAGCATTGCCATGAGAAAATAGCAAAGTATATTTTGCGTTTTTACAACAACGTACATATATGCATGTAATTAGATTTCCACGAGAAGTTCTTGTAAAAAAAGCTTCCACCTTTGATTTGTCTCTTTCTGAAAACTGCCATTCAGCACGATCAAAAAGATGAAGATTGTATTTTACATTAGCTTCATCAGCAGGAGTTAATTTGTACGTAGGTTCAGGAGGTTGAAACGCTAATTTCGCCGCAATTGGTCCAGGGCAAGGTGGACAACAAAACATGCAGCAAATCTCGCTTATACTGAACATTTTTAATTATTATCAAATGGTAATATTATTTTTAATCAAAAATTGTTAGTTTTATTTTTTTCATTAATGCGGCACTAAAATAAAGTTTTTATTAATCTGATGTGTTTAACATTTATTTAGGGCAGTAGGTATTAACATCAAAAATTAATGTAAACATAATTTCAACAACATTGTAGTAAACTGACGTTTAAAACTCATTATTTTTAACAATTCAATTAAATTTAAAAATCTGCAGGGTCTTTCTATTGAAATTCTCTCTATCCACTTTTGAACTATATTATTTATTCAACACAAGAGTTTGTAAATCACATCGCAAACGATGATTGAATGATTGTAATGAACAAAGAAGTTTTTGCAATGCTGCCTGATTAAATAAATACCTTTAATGTAATCTCGGCCAAAATACAGGAAAAAAAATTATGCTATTTTTGCTTGTATGTATTGTATTAGTCTACATATTTAAATATTTTCTTCATTAATTTTTCTAATTATAAAAAAAGTAATGTGTGCATAGCAATTTTCTATAATTGCTTTCGCATTTCAGTATTTTAATACTATATTTTGCATATTTATAATACATATATTCATTTGTATAAAACCATATTATAAATTCTTTAAAAAAGCAGATAAAATTATTCTAACTAAATACCGACTGCTTTATTTTTTTATTGTAAAATTCATGATTGCTTATTCTGCCAAAATATTGAATGTTAAATTTTGAACAATGCTTTATAAGTACATCTGTTTAAGTGATTAGTTAACCATCAAACCTCGACTTCCTTGCTTAATGATAGAGTCATAAAGCCAATAAAATTTCTTATAATTAAAGCCTTGTTACAAAGTTCCTTTTCACTTTTTTGTGTAAATGTAATGGAGCTTCATTACGACTTAAGGCAAAATTTTTTATTAATAAATTTTTAAAACATGGTAAGATAATTAGAGATTTCACATAAACTAATAGTTTTGTTAGTAGAATGCTATATCATACATAACTCTAATTAAATTAAGTCTATTTAGGTTATTACTTTTGACTATAGATATAATATTAGTGCGGCTTCCCCTTTCTTATGAAATAAGTTAATGATTCTTTTAAATGATCTTAAACCTTATGTCTATGCTAAAACTTGAAAAAATAGCAAGTTTCTTTGGTATGATATCCTAAAATTTAGTGGTTCCCTTGTGGGAGCAAAGTGGCGACTGTGGTTCATACCCAAATCGCGGAGAGCACATGCTCGGTGTGACCGTACACTCTTAACAACTTTCACAAAGGAGTTTAGATAGTCTGCGACTTTTAACCGAGAGAGAAGTCATGTCCAACTGCATGGCTTAGAATCGATACTCACGTATGGTGGTGCAATCCATACGTATGATATGACATATAATGGATTGCATCATTGCGTGGGGGCGTTGGTAGACACATTGTTTCCACCCGTGCTTAGAGTACCATGGGGTGTGCTATCAAGGCGATACTTAGATAACGCCCTGAACTAATTCCAAAAATTTAGTCCGCAAATCCTTTTTGATAAAACAAAGGCTCACGTAGTTCGTGAATTAACTGTCTGCACTTTTAATGTTAATTTGTATAACCTTCATTAGAGTTGATTATTTGCGAAGGTTATGACGATTTTCTTTGAATCGTGATACGACTCCAGTTAGGTCGGTTCTTAGTTAACCTTTTCCGAGACAGACAAATCCTTTTCGAGTAACTCGCTGCAGTTTTTGTTGCTTTGTGCCAAAATTTTCGCATTATGGTTGTTTCGGACAAGATTTTAGAGATAATCAACTAAGAGAACAAGAGTCTTCTTTCAATATCCAGTAGAAACAGTACAATCGCTTGCTTTTCGATCCCTGGACTGTGTGGTGTCCATCTTCATCAGAAGAAGTTTTTTTGGGATATTGAAAATAGCTGCACTTAAAGTAGAGACTTCAAAGCTATAGGATCTTACCTGATTTGTTACCTGGGCACTAGGTTAGAGTAAGTGTACTATCATTAAGATATGCACATCACGTTGAGTTCAGAGAAAAGACATAGGAAAGGGGAGAAAGAATAAAATAAGTTGGAAAGACAGATCAGAATTGGAAAAATAAAGTGAAACAGATTACTACCAAACAAGAGAGCGCCAAAAAGACTACGGACTTGATATCCTTATACCTCTCAACGTAATAAATTCTATTATAAACCTGGAGTTGAGCTGGTATCTGTAAAAAACCCAGTAATCAGCCTCACGTTGACTTCATCAAAATACAGCCGCAAACCTGTTCCACTATTATCAATTGAAAGTCTTAGACTCCCAGAGTCATGACATCCTGATCCATCTATACAGAGCTTGTATTCCACATCTCTGATCAATCTACTGACAATTCCACTTCACCAAATAACACAAACATAAGTCTATCAATTTAAATATGGAATTTTTATTTGATATATCGCTTTTTCATTATTTCTTCGATGTTTCACCTCGCTATAAAAATTAACATCGAGATACCTGGTCTCAAAAGATAATGAAAACTATCTACCACCGAACCTCAGTAATATAAAGTTATCAATTTTGTACCTACGCAAAAACACAAAAACAATACAAGTTCCTTCTTATTGGGGTTTATACCCATACCACAATTCAATAAAATGTCTGTTAAGAAACCAATGCGATCACTGATGCCACGAATGGAATGACCACGTACATACATACTTAATTGACTATTACAATCCTTTAGTCAGTAAACAACCTAGTTTCTCACACCACCCATGTTCTGTGTGTTAATTGCATCAATGTATCAAAGAGCGTATAAATTACAGATTTCGTAACTTGATACCTAGAAGTCGGTGTATTACCAACGTCATATATGTTGAGCCCATTAAAAATGATAAAATTCAAAATCGACTCATCTCTGTTGTGTATGTCAAAACTTCCAGATTGGCATTGGCAATACAACCAAAGAGATGACATTTTCTTTGGCTCTACCAGAAGTCCAATAAGATCTATGCATCTGATACGGCATGTACACGGTCAGTATAACAACCTAGCTTCTCACACCACCCATGCTGTGTGTGTTAATTGTATCAATGCTAGAGAGCGTATAAACTAAAGATTTCCTAACACGGTATCTAGAAGTCGGTGTATTACCAACGTCATATATGTTGAGTCCATTAAAAATGATAAGATTCAAAATCGACTCATCTCTGTTATGTATGTCAAAACTTCCAGATTGACATTAGCATCACAACCCAAGAGGAGATGACTTTTTGTTTTGCTCATGAACACGGATGATAGGTTCTTTTCATTCTCAAAGTTTCTGTAAGTCGAAGTTGTTAAGTTACATGTAAAAAAGGAGTGATTGACAATTCCAATTTACTGTTTGCTAAAATATGAGATCTTATATTGTCATTTGTGCTAAGAAAAAGTAGCTTATTATTCGAATACTCTCATTTTACGCGGTTTTTTATGCGAATTCGAATTAATGCGATTTTAAATGAAAACTTTTGCTTTTAGATTTTTTAAAGATTTTAAAATGTTGTGATACTTTTTAAACTTTTGCATCACTTTTAAATTAAACCAAGTTCGCTCCACTGATGCAATCAGTATGGTGTATTTCATTGTGTGTTTGACTATTTATAGGCAATACATATGTGTGCATATGTATGAGAGTTGTGTGTGTACGGTATCGTTAAAAGCACAAAATACATAAAAGAACAAACTGAATTTTTTAGAATTCATATTAAACTCAATTTTAAACTTTTTATGGGGCACAGTGAGTGTAAACAAAATTAAGCAAAAAATAGAAACAAAATTTAAAATTAAAATAAATTAATTAAAAAAATGTAATGATAAAAGTAACGTCGAACCAATTCAAAAACGATGCAGACATTCATAATTTAGAGTTCAGCTTATTATTTATTATTATTTTTGGATAATTTTATTTTTTCTGTAAATAATGAATTAATATTTTATTTTTGTTTATTTGTGTAAGTATAGTTTTTGTTTTTATTGTTTAAGAAAATGAAATAAATATACTTTTGTTGATTTTTTTATGTGATTTTGCTTTGATTTTTCAAATAAAATTTGAATTTATACTATACTTTATACTATACACTTGCACCTTCCATAGCAGAGAGATATGGTTTCTGGACACGTTTTTAAATTATAGTGTTTTCAAACTGAGTGGTTTTAATGTAAAAGTTTGTTTTAACGTTAAAACCATAATTAAAACCAGGTTTTACTATACAAAATTATTGTGTTAAAAGCATCTTAAAATCTTTTTTGAATTGGTTTTAAGTAGGTTTTATAAAATACAACCTTGATTCGATGTACTAAATCATAGCTACCAACATTGAAAACAGCTGAAAAAAACAAAATAAAAACAAAACAAATATAAAAATACAGAAAGCCGGTATATAAAACTACTTGATTTCCTAGCACTTCTTCACTTTTTATAAATAGATCCACTATTTTAAAGTATTCTTTTACAATATTTAGAATAATTTTTAATTTATTGTTCATTTCTTAATTTTTCTTATTTTTTTTTCTTAAAAAAACAGCTGTTGCACAGTCATAAATGTCATGAATGTTAAAACCAGATTTGAGAAAACTTATAGTGTGAAAAATCAGTTGATTATGGTTTTAATGTTAAAAGGAGGTTTTAACTTTAGGTGTGAAAACACTTCTAGACGCGATGCCTTCAGTCGCACAGTCCGCATCAGTAATTGATTGCACTGTACCACGCCTGAAGTTAAGCTCATGTATTACCATCATCTTATAACGAATCAGCCGTCGAATTAGCAACCGCAGAAGCAGTCAGCTCACTATACTGTAATAACCTTCATAAAAGTTGGGTAAAAATTCAGGGCAATTTTGTTGCTATTTTCCATGATAGTTGCCTGGCTTTTGCCAGGTTGTAATCAGTTGGCCCCCACTAGCATGACAAGGACTTGGTAAACAATATATTACTCCCTGAGTAACCCAGGTACTATTGAGACTGAGACTCTGTTAAAATACAGTACAAAGATCGCGTAACACTTCAGTTAGTGGTAAGGATGGAGGTACACTTAAGTCCACATATCGTCATGAGATTGTTTACCCATATGGAGAATATGGACTCAAATAAAATACAAAATAAAATACAAATTGATGTTAATGACAGTTAAATAAAATTTGGTAGGATTTTCTGGCAATGAGTTGTTCCTCTTCAATATGAGTTTGAAAGCTCAACAACGATATTTAATATGATCTGAAGGATAAATGTCTCGACCCAATGAATATTAACCCAACGTGTCACTTAGAATTTGTCCTTGAGCTCGAATGCCTAACTGGATAATACAACTATCTCAACTCAGATCGGTAATTTCGACTTTATGTAGCACGCTAAGAATGAAGTTGATTCAGCTATTATCCCGACTGGCGTCAGAGGATTTTCAGGGATTTTAACATTATTAATTCTTTTAAACTCTGCGTCTACAATAGGGAAAATATAAAGCTGGTCAGACTATGATCAAACACTCCATTCTCCAGTCATCTACCAAATCAACTCTATTATATATAATAGAGTCTGAACTTCAGTGAACCTAAGAAAATATCTTACAGGAATCCTAGGAAAAAAGATTAATTATCCTTTGGAAGTAATGTCTGGGAAGTCTGAAAGATTGGATGACGATTGAAATATTTAAAAGTTCTGTTGCAATACTTATGAAGGGAACATAAAGAGTGCTAAAAACCTTCCATAGATTATGTCAACGAACTGTGGATGTTCAGGACGATTGCATCCAGGGGTCATAGTGTCATGGGTAATGTCCAGAAAATAGATGGATTCCTTAAAAATCTAGCTTTGAACTTCAGTGAATGTCTTTAGGCTATGTTTTCAGAGTAGATTTTTAACTCCCACGGTGTGGAGGGATGTTAAGAGATGTTGTTCTTACTTACTGAGTCACGACTAGAAAATAATTCACGTCCGTACAGTAAAGTGGGGGTGGGATATGTTTTTTCGATTAGTATACGAATATTCAACGGAGTAAACTATTGCGTTAGCCAAAGATTTCGCAATAAGGCAATCGTTTTACTACAAATAGCATTCGACCAGTTAAGGCTATTGTTAAAAATAAGATAGATTCTTAACATTATATACTGTCTCAATAGTAGTATTATTAATCTGTATTGGTGTAAGCTGTGCTGTAGATTTTACCTTGCCTATTGTCAAAGCGTTCGAATTCCTCGGCTTTAGGCAAAGACCATTAATCGACGCCGATTGAAACAAATTATCACAATTTAATTTGCCTATACAATTTGTAATATCAGACGGCAAGCAACTAATGTTTAGCTGAACATCATATGCGTATGTACAAATTACATATATACAAATCTACAAATTACAGAACTTCAACTTAGATGGCATATCATTAGAATAAATTGAATATAAATTGAATTGAAAACCTCTAGATATTAAAAAATGATTCGATTTATTACCATCATGACACACAAATTGACTTCTATCCCGTAAATACGACGAGATTGGCATAACAGCAGTATTCAAAAATGGCACAAGTGTTTTAATTTTTGGCACAGAAAATTATTGCCTTAAAATAAGCAACATATTTATTTATTACAATTAAGTAGGGAACAGAATAGTTGCTCTAATATGACGTAACGAATAGCACTGTCAAAAGTTATTAACAGCAATTCAAAGTAGAAGTAGTCACTAGAGAAGATGAAGCACAAAATTCATATTTTTGAAATTTTTTTCAGGATAAATATAAATAATACGATAATACTTTTCAATATATTCAAAATGAAATATTTTTTCTCAGTTTTTTCTATTAAAGTGAACTAACAATATTATATCAAATCTTAAAACTAATAACAATAATTTGGACTCCCCAGAGCGGGAAAAAATTTCATAGTTTCGGTATAGTGTTGATCAGGACCGACAACATGCGAAGATTTTAATTGTTGTATATACTTGGGAACAGTACGCTGTTCAATAAAAGATAAAAGATCTGAAGAAGGTAAATCTGCTGCTCGACGTTTCGAATTAACAAATTTGTAGAAGGATTTAGGATCACTCTTGAATTTGTTTTTTACTTTATTTAAGTAGATGTAATAAGCTGTTTGGTTGGCGTTGGTGTATTCAGATCTTACTAAGCAGTATTTCGAATAATTTATTATTGATTTATCTTTTTTAAGTTTTTATACAATTTATTTTTCTTGTTTTTTAATCTTGAAAGGTATTTTGTATTCCAAGGCGGACCATGTTTAGAATGTGGTAAAACATTGGGCACACAATCTACGAAACAATTTTGAAGTAGTTGATAAAATTTCATAATGCACAAGTTCAAATCATTGCCATAACCAAATAATTCATTTATCCAATAGATTTGAGATAGTTGAAGCTGCAGTTTATTGTGATGAGTTGAATTGAAACAAAATCTTTTCTATTTTTGAGTTAAATTATTTACTTGATGGGAAGGATGATGGAAGAAGTTTATTTCAAGTGTCGGATGATATTTATTTTCGGGATTGGAGATAGGCGTATGACGAGTAACTGAGAATTTCGATGAATCACTAACAAACACAAGATCTAACATTTTATCAAATCCATTTGGAATGGAATTAATTCGAAAAAGATAGCTCTCAAGTAAACAATTAATTATATTTACCGAGGACTCCGAAGAATCAATGGGGATTAAATAGTCTAAATCTGCAACAGCCTGCCATTATGTGTGTGACATATTAAAGTCTCCTATTAATAGTATTAGTAGAAAGTCATTAAAGATAACTTCTTCAGACTAGAATTCATTTGAGATGACAATTAATACTCCGCTTCCAGATTTATTTATATTGTATTGCACACAGCTTTCTCTATCTTTCTTAAAGACGTGGTATTTAGGGCAAAAAATCTCAGAATTATTAATCTTACTACTGAGCCAAGTTTCAGTGAATATGGTAAATCCAAAACTATTACAAAAAATTTTAGATAATTTCGAGTTAATACCTCTAACATTTTGATAAACAATGGAAATTAGTTATTTGATTTGTGTCAGCAATGTGAGGAAGACGAGCAATATTTCTTTCACTGTAAATAAATCCACAAACTAAAGCATTTTTAGGCAAAAATTCCGGATTAATGATTTTCTGGAACAGATTTTTAGGATCAATTATTTTAAAGGTTGCATTGTTTCTCGAATTTATTTTGAAAAGAAGAATTTCATCTGGATTACAATTTTTGAGTTTTGATAGAATGTAGAATTTCATATCTTCAGCATTCGTATCAACTGCAAAGCGTGTAGCAGATATTGTTTTTAAGGGAAATAGTTAGCAACTCATTTGGATGATTTTCTGCAGTAACATTTTGATTATTCACAGCAGAAGCTTTTGGCATTAAGGTTGATGGAACAGGAAATGTAACATCAAAAGTGATTAAACCAGCAGAGTTGACAATACCAGGCAATAAGGTTACTGATTGTTTGGGGAGCAATTTATTTCCATCAGTATCAGGTATATTATCTAAAATTTTAGACATGGGAAAGACTTCTTTGAAACCGATAACTGACTAGAATTATCAATAAAACCTTCCTTTTTGATAATATCTGGAGTTTTTTGGAGGTTGATTGCTAACCCAACGCAAGATGTAGAGTTAAAAGCATTTTCAGTATTCAGAAATCTGGGACTTTTTCTGCGCTTGTCATAAGCATTTTCTTATGCTTGCCATAAGCATTGATTTGATCGTTTAAATGGCTGAGATTATTTTAAATTTGTAAGAAATTGTTTCCTGTGCTTTGAAAAAAAGGATAAAACTCAGCACCAACTTTGTGGCATCCACTACAACGCCAATGCAGATTCTTATTCTTTGCAACGGATTCTCCCACTAGACCGGAAAGACCGCAACACTTAAAATGACATAATCCATGAAAAATCATTCTGTCATCAGATTCATCCAAGGTACATCCTTTTTTAAACAAGACATATTATGAATTGATATATATATTCGTATATTTTCTGTTCACTGGGTTGTGTTAAAAGAGTATTTACGATAGATATAAATCAATTGTCCTACTATACAATAGATGGAGCTATTTAATTAGGTGTCATTGTAATGCAACTGTTTTTAAATGACAGCTGAATTATGGTGGTGAAATATGTTGTTGTTTTATTTATGTTTATAAAAGTAACAAGTGTTTACTATTGTTGTTCCAAAGTAAAATATAAAAATTTTAAATTATTGTTTATAGCTTAGTTTTTAATTTGAAGACTAACACTTATTAACCGAATGGAAGGCAACAGTTAAATATTATAACAAAATATTGTTTTCCAAAAATCGGCAGATAAATTTGGAATATTTTGAACAAAAAAATATCACACAACGAGAGCACAAAAAAACACGTCTAACACGCTAGAGTGACTAACTATTATGAAGAATTTTAAGTCAATTTGACATTACTTCCGCTCGTCTTCTGATGAGGTTCACAGTGTCTTTTCTTCTCAGTCGGATATGGTCGGCATCACTAAAAATAGTACGAGCTAATGGATTCGGATGACCCCTTAGCTACTCTAGGTACTTTTCAGCATATTTCGAGATTTCCTCTCTAACCGAGGAGACGTTTAGGTCTTTGTGTATGTTCGAATGTTTTATGCACCAAGTGGTGTTCGTCAGCAGTCACAGAATTTTATTTTGGCGCCTTTGTATTCTATTAATGTTCGAAGATGAGGCAGTGCCCCATATCTGTATTCCGTATCACCAGATTGGTTTTAATATTGCATTATATAGAAGAAGCTTGCAGTCCAAGCTAAAAACCGAGTTTCTATTAATAAGCCAACTTAAATGTATCACCTTTAATTTAATCTGTGCTAACTTAGCATCTATATGATCCTTCCATGTTAGTCACCTAAATATTTAACCTCTGTACTCTAGGGTATTATTTGGTTGTTTATTCCAACAGGTGGTCATGATTCCCTACGCAATGTGAATGTTACGTGAGTACATTTTTGTTCGTTTACCTTTATTCTCCATTGCTTTACCAAGCTTCCAGCTGCACCATACGGTCTTGCAAATACCGAGATGCTTCCTGCAGGTCTTCATCGATGCTTAGGATAGCTGTGTAAACAACGAAAGTCGAGGTAAGGCTACTGCTGGATGTTGGCAAATCAGAGGTATATATTAAATATAATAAAGGACCGAAGACGCTTCCTTGAAGTAAACCGGTCTTAATAGACTGGGGTTCGCTTACATAATCGGCTCCCTTGCATCTAAATTTTCGTTCTGATAGATAACTTGTTAGTCGCCGTTGTCTAGTAGGTAGTGTGTTGGCTTATTAGACGAAAGGCCAGGGTTCGAATCCCCGGTCAGACATCAAAAACGAAATATGAAGAAAATATTTCTTAGGCGGCTTCCTTTTAGCAGATTTCTGGCAAAAACTCTAAGAGTAAATAAAATTGCCATGAAAAGTTTCTCAAAAAATCTGTCGTTCGGAGTCAACTTTAAACTGTAGGTCCCGCCACTCATGTATAAAATTAACACACACAACATAAGTGGTGTGGGAAGTTAGGCCGTAATCCTGACTGAAGGGATGTAATGGACAGTTATATATGTATGTATGTAGATAACTGAATAATAGGTTGCAAACATTTGGTGGTAAATTGCATCTCAATTTATAAGTCAAACCATAATGCCATACTTTATCGAACGCCTGAGAAACGTCGATAAAAGGAGCGTAATATATATATTACGTTTTTAATAAGGTAAAAACGTAACAATTGATGACAGAACTGGGATTGAAAAAATTAAAAATTAATTTAGAAAACACTGTTGTCGGAAAACTCGTATAATGTAGGAGAAGATCAACAACCTCCAGAGTCAGGGACCGGAACCAGTGCGAATCATATCAGAAGGTGCCGGCAGGATAAAACCAACTTGTTTGTAGCTCACCCCATCCGTATTTAAATTCCAATTCGCTAGCCAGAAGAAACGGATGGGAAGACGAAGAGAGAACTTTCGAACTAATTTTAGCGTTAAAAGGTGTCGTAGCTGAGATTCTAGATTCTGGCCAGCTGCAGAAACAACTACAGCGACTTAATGGTGGCATTACAGCACAAACTTGACGACGAGCACAAACGAGAACTGTACCGCATGGAGTTAAGGTGCCGAGCGCTAAAATGAGTTGCTTCAAGCCTTCGCAATGGAGGTTGAGAGATTAATTCAGCTTACATGCCCAGGAGAAAATCACCCATTGATAGATAATTTTAAAACCCAAGCGTTTGTTAATGGTATACGCGACCCTAACATCAAATTAGCGGTATGTTATACACAGAAGACAATCTTTGCAGAGACCGTGGCTTTCGCACTAGCCCAGGAGTAGCCAGGAAGTCGTGGATGAAGAAGAAATGCCTTTTAAGTAAATTTGAAGCAAGTTTTGGAAGGAAACGGACAAAAGTCCAAACTTAAATGCTTTAACTGTGGAAAGGGCGGTAATTTCCAAAGAAACTGCAAAGCGCCACGCAAAAGGTCAAGAACCGTCTCGCCAATAAGGAATAATAAACGGGTGAAATACCAACTATCTACACAAGAGTCCCAGTTAAACTAAAACGAGATGGCACTGAGGGGAAAGTGCTGGTCCTCACAAGCGAGGGCCGCACAATCTACATACCAATGTTGCAGCAATGAGAGTCAACACACCTTCACTATAGACACCGATGCGAAGCAGTTTATCAAAGGGATACTACTAAAGGGAAAGTGTGAAGTACTCAGTAATATAAGACTACAGAAAGGTACTGGAGACTGCAACTATCTACGGAAAACAAAGGCGAAGATGACTATAGCCAACATAAGTGTAAGTCACGACTTTATTGTTGCTGATATTGTAGACGAGGTGATCATTGGTGCCAATTTTATGACAGCCCATGGCATCGATTTGAATATGGGGCAGCAGATAATGGGTTGACGAAATGTGGGGATACCTCTTGGCGTGGGATACAAGCAACAAGTGCACGTCAGAAGATTGGTTGTTGTCGAACAACGAAAATTAGCACCTCAAAAAACCTGGTAGAAGTTCTGCAACGAATATCATTGGCTGGACTGATATAAAGCGTAAATAAATGTGCACTCTTCCAAAAACTAGTGAAATATTTGGGCATCTTGTTACAGCAGATGACATATCCACGAATGAAGATAAAATACGAGAAGTAATGGATTGGGCTTGTACCTAGAATTTTCATGAAGTACGCAGTTTCTAAGGGCTATGCACATATTACAGACGCTTTGCTAGCGTGGCTGCAAGCTTGCATGAGCTCACCTAAAAATCAAAGGTGTATCAATGGGGTGAGTCACAAGAAAAGGCGTTCCAGACACTAAAAGACGTATAGCGTGCTGCACCAATTCTGGCGTATCCAGTACCAGGGAAAAAATTCATTTTAGACAGTGATGCTAGCGGATATGGTATTGGTGGTGTTATTTCCCAAGTGGTCAATGGTATAGAAACAGTCGTAAGCTACTATAGTTGCACAAAACCTGAACGGAACTATTGTGTGATACGACGTGAGGTACTTGCAGTGCTGGAATACATAAAAAATTACCATAAGTACCTGTATGATCAACATTTTCTGCTAAGGACTGATCATTCCGCACTAAGATGGCTGCTGCAATTCATTCGTTTTAAAATTGATAAACGGATGCTTATATCGACAATGAGAAAGCGGTTATGGCAAGACCTCATCCAACCTAATAGTAGTGCCTTCCATCAAAATGAAGAAAGTCTTAAATGATAGACGGAGGAATACTTGCGAAGGTAGTGAGCGAGCAACAAAAGTATTGGAACAAACACATTCCTAGATTTCTACTGGTATACCGATCCGCAATCCATGGTTCAACATTTAGATCAGCCTCCAAGGTTATTTTTGGGACTAAAATTTGGTGTTAAGCCCGCCACAGAGAAGGATACCATATAAACTGGAAAACGTATCAGAATGGTCAGCGATAGAATGAAAGCCAGGTATGATCATGCAGCAAATACGGTTTCCATTAGCGACAACTGGTTCTACTCTACAACCCAAAGCGGAAGAAGAGATTATCTCCCAAGCTACACACCAACTGGAATGGACCATATAAAATAATTAAACGACTAAACGATGTCGTGTACAGGATATAGAAAGCTAACAGCTTCCGAGCAAAAATGAAAGTCGTACACAAAGAGCAACAAGCGATATATGGGAAAAGAGGTAATAAGTAGAACAGTTACGAAAATGGAAAAAATCTAAATAATTTTACATCGTTCAACATTACAATTATAAACAAAAGCTACAAAAACAAGGACAATGAACTTGTCTACAAATTATCAGCATAAACGAAATGAGAGGAAGTAAACAAACATACCGACAAATATCAGCATAAAAAATGCAACAACAAACAAGTAAACACAAAAATACAATAATACATTTATAGAGTTCTAGAGAAGAACAATATTAGAACAAATTAGAACAATTCTTGAGAAATACGATGATACATATATATTTACGACGTATGCAAATTAAGAATCTGGTTTCTTAAGATATTAAAGAAAATAAAAGATATTAATAGAAAATACCACTGTATTTTTGAAGCCTTCTTTATTGAGTTTACTTACGAACTAGCGAGCGAAAGTATTTACATTTCTCTTTATACTTTCCTTCTATCTTAAAATTATTCTTAAACATATTTTTCTTATCAACATTTTCTTTATTCTTAAACTGTTTTATCGTTCTTTATTATTTGTGATATTTTTATGATATTTGTGTATTTATGATATTCAACATTTTCTTTGTCTTTATATGTTTATGATATTAATTGTTTACAATGTTTGTATCTTTCTTTGTTATCTATCTGATCTTGAAACTAATAATATTTTCCAGGTCTAATTACTTTGTTTACATAATATGTTTCTGATTTAAATATGTCTTATCTGTAATATTATTTTTTTTGTTACAATATATCTTATTTCTAATATTATTTTCTCTGTTACAATATATCTTATTTCTAATGTTATTGTTTTATAAAAATAACTACCGTAGCTTTTAACTCTCCCCCCACTTAAAATGAATCGTCCCGATTCGTAATTCTCCCCTCACTTAAAAAATGAATCGCCTCGATGCATGCCTGATTAATACTTAATTCATGTCTGATTCTTTTTAGCTCTGTGTTATATAAAACTTGAAAATTCTCTCTAGTCCTAATTTCCCTTACATAGTATTTTGTTACCTTTAGAATGATAAACGCGAGTATCATAGTAGCTATAATTACTAAAATTATATATAAAGTGTATTTAATAGGATGTGTTTCCAATGGTATTATGAATTTCTTTAGAGAGTCTATGTTGTTAAATGCTAATTCTGAAGAAGATGATATTATTTTTGTTATTTCTAAATCCTCATCATGTTTATTATGTATTGCCTCTATTATTTGATCATGAATATTTGTGTACGTAATATTATTAATCACTACTCTGTCTGTGTATTTCACTAAAATAGTTCCAGGAATAGTTTCATTATTTACAGTGTTTACGCCATCTAAGAGAATGAATTCTTCGTCTATTTTCAATAATGGGTAATTATATTCCTGTAATACTATGCATTTGGCTTTTCTATTTTCTAATAAAGGTTTGATGCAGTCGTCATTTGTGGTGTTATTATTGCAAATATTTTTACCTAAATAATTTTTACAGTTACATACCCTAGTATAGACATTAGTACAGAGGGCGATTTCTTTGTCAGTGGAGACTTTACCATGTTTAATGCTAAGTGGTGTGAATTTATATAACTTACAATAGTTGTTAATGATGGGGTACTTGTATATAGTAATGATTGAATCATTGGTTCTTGCTATAAAAATGTCGGAATATTCCAGTGTGTTGATGATTGGTACAACCGATAATTTATGTTCTGTTAATTCTTTTACCTCATCTAGATTTAGTGATTCAGCTAGGTACTCATTGTTTTTGGCAGCGTTTATTGTTCTGACCAGTGTCAATAGTTGGTCGTAAATTAGTTTGGTCGTGATGTAAGTTTCTGTTGGTTCTCTTCGTATAGAATCCATAATTTTTTTGAATCTAGAGTTAATCTGTCTTTGTTTTTCATTATTTTCAATTAGTGTATTGATTTTAGTTTCTATTTTAATTACGTCATCATGGTCTGGTATGTAATGTAATGAACTTCAGAGTCGATCCCAAAAAATTTAATCCACGTTTTTCAATTCTATGCTCATTAAGTTGATCGATTAGCGTTTCTATTTTCTTCATTAAGATCTGTTCCTCAACATTAGGGTAAGAATTTTTATCAAATATTTCTTCATATGATTTAATGATTTTTGTTAAATTAGTTACATGAAACAAAAATGTATATTCATCAAATAAATATGTATCATCAGTTCCGGTTAATACGTATTTTTTTTCTTCTATGTGTTCTATCTCGATTGTTGCTTCCAGTTTCTGGAATAATATTGCCAACACGGCTATAATCTGAAATACTTTCTTATTTGTTCGAAAAGGTGATGTTCTTTATATTGTTTTTATGTACTGTTTTTCCTTTCTCTGTTAGGATGATGTCTCCTGAATCTTCTTTGACGATTTCTTTTTTATAACGCGGTAAGTTTTTTTTTTAATACCAGTTATTTTCACTAGTGTCGTTCCTTTTGCAAATGTCCTATGTTTGTATTTTTTATCAGACGGTTAGGACTTGTTTTGATGCTTCTTTTAAGTTATCTATTATTATTATTATTTATATTTGTTGATCCAAAGTATATATCCTTTGTCGATAGCCGGTTACACTGTGTACTGAATTGTTGAGTTCTTTGATTGCTCTAAATATTTCTTCTCTTCTTGAGAATTGATTACTGATTTTAAATATTCGAGTTAGTTAATTGAGTTGTGTACTCTTTCGATTTGTCCGTTTGCTGCTGATCTGTGAACTGGCGTTTCTAATTTTTGAATGCCGTATTTATAACACATTTGCTTGATGGCTGGTGTGACAAAAGATACCTCGTTATCAATTATCAAAAGTTTACATTCAGTTAAACTTGTAGTGATAATTTCTTCTAATACGTTTTCTATTCCTACTTTAGTTTCGATTTCGCATGCTACCATATATTTAGAGAACTTGTCCATGGTTGTTAAGTACATTGTTTTGTTGTTATAATAAATATCTGCATGTATGAATTCTCTAGGCTGTGTTGGTATAGTTGAGTCACGTAAGGGTTCTTTTAGGGGATTTCTTTCTATCTGCCAAATAAAGAAGCTGAACACTTGTTATTATATTTTTTTACTTCCTTTTTTAATTCTGGCCAATAGTGTTTTTCAAGTATTTCATTTATTGTATTTTTGCAGCTTCTATGAGCTCTATCATTTGTTTCTTTGACTATACTTATCTGTTCATTTTTATCTAATATGTCTTTTAGTTTGATTGGTGTATAAACAAAATTAGTTCCAACAAACGTTTCTTCAATTATTTTTCCATATTTATGTAAATTTTCCATATCTGTGTGTATCGATATGATTCTCTTAGAAGGTATACGTTTTTTAATTCTGTTATTAAGTCGTCAATGTTAATAAAGTTAACAGTATGGCGGACTTTTCCAGGAAAAATAGTTCGTGTTCGTGTTTCCACTAAGTTTCTAGTTGGTACCAATTCTACTTGAATACCATACGAGTTAAATGGTTGGGAAACTGTTTTGATGATGTCACTACTTGAACTTTCAGCTGAATGCACAGTGTCAATTGAAGATGCATTTATAGTCTGACGAGACAATGCATCGGCTACTACATTTTCAGTGCCTGGTTTGTATTTTATTTTAGCGCCATAGTCTTCTATGATAACTTTCCAGCGTTTTAGCTTAGGGTTGGGATTCTTTTCCGAAATAGCGTAAGTTAATGACTGATGATCCGTAAAAATAGTAAGGTCGGCTATACCGTATATGTAATTCCTTCATTTTTGTAAGGCCCAAATTATGGCCAAAAGTTCTTTTTCGTTAGTGCTGTAATTTTGTTCTGTTCTGCTAAGTGTACGAGATAGGAAATATATTGGTTTTTGTTTTGACTTAGCACAGCTCCAATAGCTATGTTAGAAGCGTCCGTAGTAAGTTCAAATGGTTTTTGATAATCAGGTTGAAATAATTCAATTTGCTCTTTTAATTTAATTTTCAGCTTTTGTACTGCTTCTATGGCAGCTTGGTCTAATTGGATTGCTTTGTTCTTGCTTTTTTTTACCGATATGTGCGTTGTCGCCTTTCAAATGTATTGTTAGTGGTTTCGCGACGTGAGCATAGTCCTTCACGAAACGTCTATAGTAACCTGTTAATCCCAAAAAACTACGAAGATCTTTCAAAGTTTTCGGTATCGGGAAATTTTCGATTGCTTTTATCTTTTCCGGGTCTGTTGAAATTTTATTATGTTTAATAATATGTCCTAAATGTTCAACCTCTTGCATAAAAAATTTTGATCCATCATTGGAAATTTTCAATGTTGCTTTATTTAAAGCCTCAAATACCGTATATATGTGACACATGTGTTCTTCTAGTGTAGATGAGTAAATAAGGACGTCATCTATGTAAACATACACGAATTTTCCTATAAATTCTCTTAGAATGTCATCCACACATCGTTGGAAAATTGAAGGTGCATTCTTCAATCCAAAGGGCATTCGTATGAATTCATATTTGCCCCCATTAACACAAAAGGCTGTTTTCTCCTGGTCGCTTTCCTTAATTTTTATTTGATGAAATCCAGACTCTAAATATAGTGTTGTAAAGAATTTAGCTTTCCCTAGATTTTGGAGGGTTGTGTTTACATCACATGATGATATATCTGTCTGTAACAGTGTGTTCATTTAGTTTACGGAAATCTATTACCATTCTTCTTTTTGGTTTACCGTTTTCGGCCACACCTTTTTTATGTACTGTCAACATAGGTGAGTTATATGGGCTGTAGCTTCTTTGAATTATGCCATCATTTAATAATTTTTCTATTTCCTTATTGACAAATTCAGTATCATTCATAATACATGGATATTGCTTCGTCCAAATGGGCTCTTTCGTAGTTGTCCTAATACTAGCTTCTATTGTTGTCGTAAAAGGCATTTCTTGCATTTCTTGCATTAATTCTTCTATTTCCTCTTCATATTGTTTATCTCCTATAGATAATTAAATTTGTGTACTAATTCTGGGACAATAAACAATTTTTTTCCTATGTCTATGAGTGCATTTAACTGTTTTAGCCCTTCGACTCCTAACATTAAATCGTAATCATCATTACTTTTAATTTCATAAAATTCTAGTTTTTCCTTAAATATACTTATTTTCTGTTTATGTGTTAAGACAGATTCACCATGCATGATGATCATTTTAATTGGTTTTGTTCTTATTCTATCTCCAATAACTAAATTCTTATTAATATAATTATGGGTTGCACCACAATCTATAACGATTTTATATTCTTTTTCATTTTCATCTTTCATAAATATATAGAGCAACCCATCAATTAGTTGTCAATTACTGTTGTCATCTTGTTGAGTTTTTATTTGGTTGTTTTTCTGGATTTTGTGTGCCTGTTGAAGGTTTCCACTTTGTTCACGAATTCTTTTCCAGGGTTGACTGTGAAATCCTTGTGGGTTGTATTGTTGTCTAGTGGTTAAAATTTCTGGTGTTCCCTGAAGAGTGTCCATTGGCTCTGGCTTTGGGAAATTGTTTTGTTGCTGCCAATTATTTTGGTGTTGGTTAAATGGACGAAATGAGGGTCTTCTATAATGTTGATGATATTTTCTTTGGGGTTGTTTCATGTTGTGCTGGCCATTTTCTCTTTGATTTACGATGTTTTTGTGGATGTTGTCGTGCTCTATGGTTTGGGCAACTGCATAAGCATGCTCCAAATCCTTGATTGGGTTTCCATAGAGCGTTGATCTAATAAAACCATTATTTATTCCGTTTTTAAATGTACGCACCGCATCTACCATGGCGTGTGCTGTCATGCATTTTATTGTCTCTGGTGGATCCCAGACATTGATAATTTGGAAGTGATTACTGTTAAGGCTTTACTAACCTGATCATGAAATTCGGATAGTGATGATTTAACTTGTGTGAGCTTAGTTAGCTCGTCCTTTAGGACATAGAGTGGCCGTTGATCACAATAGGTATAATCCAACCTATTTAGTATTGCTTCGAAGTTGAAAATCGTGTTGTGATTTAGGAGTATATCTGCTGCTGGCCCAGTTATTTTCGATTTAACGATGGTTAGTGCTACTACGTATTTATTCGAATTTGTATGTTGGCTTATACTGTCCATTAAACGTATCGCATCTTCTCGCCAATGTCGATAATTATTTGCTTTCCCATCGGATGTGGATAGTGATTTAAATATGTCCAGATTAATTTCACTAGGATTACCATATGAAGCTACTCTTGGCTCCAGAACTTTAGGTTTTTGTTGAATCAGAGGATGCATTTTCTTGTTGCATGGTTTGCATAGTTACTTGAGGAGTAGCCAATTGTTGTAATAGTTGATTCATCATCGATTGATCCATCGTATCTAGATTTCTATTGCTGTCCAATATTTTAGCTCTAGTTGTTTTCTTCATGAATATCCTGTTCTATGTAAGATTCACTTCACTTCACTCCGCTTTTTTTTTTTTTGCTGCAACAAGGGTCACTTGGTCCGCTCACTTAGAGGATATAAATTCATAGTATGTTTGCTCGTTTACCGCTCTTCACGTGGTATAATTGGTAAAAAAAATCTTTCTTCTGTTCACCTGATACCCCTACTATGATTCTAATCACTTCCCATGCCGTTTCCTTCTTCTGTTACAATCAATAACTGGTACTATTCTAAATAGTTACTATCTCTCATCGCTCACTCACTCACAACAAGTAGACTACCGGAAGCTCATAACCTACATGATAACAACGAACTTTATAAGGTACAAAAATATTTCAATGAAATCTTTTTCACCTAAGCGTCCGCACCCAAAGCTAAGTAGCACAATTGTATTACATCCGCTGTCTCTATTATTGTATAGCCCTCGCGCTCTCGCTCCTCTCTCGCCGCAAGATGAGAGGAGAAATTAACATAGATAAAACCCAAAAAATAATAAATTATAATACATTAACATATAATATATAAAATAATAATAAATATATATAAGTTACCAAGGGTCCTATGCCAAATCCTGAGTTATTTTTTCAATGTTTTCTCTTATAAGATATAATACAATTAAGGAGCCAAAACGTCTCCACACCAAAAAACAATACAAACACATAAAATAATTTAGAGACATACAGTAGAATCTACTCACACACCAACGGAAGAGGGGAGAGAGAGAAGGAGAAAGAGAGAAAGAGAGAGATAAACAATGGGGGGGTTGATTATTAATATAATAGAATATAATATAGATAGACATGGAGGATAGACAAGAAAAATATAGAGTAATGATATGAAAAGAGTATGAAAAAATAACTCAAGATTTGGCATGGAGCCCCTTGGTAACTTAGTGATAAACAATAAATTATATTTTTTTATATTATTATAATGGTACAAATTAATAACATCTGTATCTATAAATATTTATGATAGACGGTATGATCACAACACAATAATATACCACCGTCCAGGAAGAATGCGCGAACGACATATTAATAGAACGAACACAAGAGAATGAACAACACAAAAAATAGAATAACATACTAGCTCTGGAGAACGCACAGAGAAAAAACACAAAAAAGAAAAAAAAAAAAAAAAAAAAAAAAAAAAAAAAAAAAAACAACAAAGCGAGATAATAAAAAAAAGGAGGGGGGAGAGGAGAATCAATATGAAATAAATTATATTAACACCATATATTAAATAGCTAAATAAATATAAGAAAGAAGAGAGCTCCTATCTCTCGTCTAACAAAAAAAACAGAAAATAATATTAAGAAAAAATTTATTGTACAAAGAAAATATATTAGATAGATATAAATAGATAACAAAAACAATCCAAAAACATAAACAGATAAGACATATTTAAATCACAACATATTGATGTACACAGATTAGCCTGGAAATATTAATACCTTCCACAGCATTAGAAATAAAACCACAGAAAGATACACCACTCATTGTAACCCCACCCCTTCCAATACTCAGAACATATAAAGACCAAAAGAAAATGTTGAAATATCATATAATACACAAATATCTCAAAAATATCGCAATACATAAAGACACGATAAATCCATTTAAGAATAAGGATATGCCTTGATAAGAAAATAGTGTTTTAAGAATCATTTTAAGATAGAACGAAAGTCATAAATAGAAATGTAAATACTTTCGCCCTCGCCAGTTCGTAAGTAAACTCATAAAGATCACTGATCAAAACTACATGTGATAGTTTAATCACAGTGTGTATTTTTGAAGTTAATTATTTTTTTCAAGTAGTGCTTAAAAACCAGTTCTTAATTGGGTGATCGCCCAGGAGGATAGTTAATCTTAAGAATCTGGTTTCTTAAGATATTAAAAAAAATAATAACTTCAAAAATACCACTGTATAAATATCACTGTAGTTTTGACGCGTTCTTTATTGAGTTTACTTACGAACTAGCGAGCGAAAGTATTTACATTTCTATTTATACTTTCGTTCTATCTTAAAATTATTCTTAAACACATTTTTCTTATCAACATATTCCTTATTCTTAAACTATTTTATCGTTTTTTATTATTTGTGATATTTTTATGATATTTGTGTATTTATGATATTCAACATTTTCTTTGTCTTTATATGTTTATGATATTAATTGTTTACAATGTTTGTATTTTTCTTTGTTATCTATCTGACCTTGAAACTAATAATATTTTCCAGGTCTAATTACTTTGTTTACAAATATGGTTCTGATTTAAATATGTCTTATCTGTAATATTATTTTCATTGTTACAATATATCTTATTTCTAATATTATTTTCTTTGTTATAATATATCTTATTTGTAATATTATTTTCTTTGTTACAATATATCTTATTCTAATATATTTCTTTGTTTATAAAAATAACTATCTTAACTTGCAGTATATATTTTTACGTTGTATATATATATGTCTAATAGTTATTGTTTATTGCAAATATATTATATATATTATATATATTTATATATATATTATAATAATATATATTATAATAAGTGTCTTTTTTATTTTTGAATTTAACCTTTTTATTTGTAAAAGAGTGTTTATCTTCTTTATTACTTCTTTTATAATAATCTTCTCCTACACCGAAAACTTGTCATCGTCCGCCTTTGCAGCACTTTTACAAAATCTTCTGTTTTGATGCATTTGGCTGCACATAATCAAACATATGTAATTGCATCAGTGCTGCCACATCGTAGATCACTACAATCTCGGCCGACCTGACAATATAATCGACCTCGATTGTTATTAATCTATTATGAATTCATCTTCCAGAAATTCATAATCCTCGTATTCGCTTGTGTTGTCTTCAGAGATCACAAAACTATCTTCATTTTTAAGTCGCAACCACTTTATTAAACGACTAGTATCAACAATGCCATTATAATGCATTTGTGTGATTTGACAGTTATCTACATCTTTTATTAAATATCGATCGTTACCCAATTGCTTCTAAATAATATACGGTTCTCGATATTTTCGAATCAGTTTTTTATTTACACCAGCAGTTGTATCAACATGCCAAAACTACCAAGTCTCCTTCTTCAAAGGTTTTGGCAAGTTTGTGATGATCATTAAAATACACTTGAGACTTTTCAATAGCTTTTGAAGCCTTTTCCCTTATTGAATTAAAGTCGACTATTGCAGCAGAAGCATCCTGCAAATACTCTGTAATTTCATCCAATATTTCACCTCTCTGTTCGATTCCAACAGCGTCTCTCAAGTAGTGCTGTAAATTGTGTTGTTAATAGCAAGTTCCACTTGATTTAATTTGTTAACCCAATTGGAATGCCCAATAGGCTCAGTCAATTTAGCTAACATAGTTTTCAAACCCTGTCCATTTGATTGCGGCGACGCACTGATACCTTTACGTCAATAATATTGCGATCAGTTATAAATTTCTCAAATTCGTTTGAAGTGATGCATGTACCTCGGTCGTAATTTTGAAAGTATTTCTGTAATACGCAGCATGCTTGCCTTGATCCTGTAGAATTCACAGCATAAAGCTTTGTAAATTGTGTGAACGCATCAACCACTACTAAGACATGCTTCCGCTTTGTTATTTGCATCAATTTCTCACATTCGTCATTATCTTCGAAAATTTCTAGTACGCTAACACACTCACTGTTATGTCCTTTTACGTCAGAAGCAACCGTATTACTCTCGCTTAAATATTCTATTGGTTTTGTAACACACTTCTAGTTACATATTTTATTTTTTACATAATCATTTTCACTATTACATATATTAAACATATATTAAAAATATATTTATTTAACGTATTAAATAAATTAGTTATATTTTTACAGGTTGGAACTTCAACTACTGTTTGGGAATCTCTGTATAAATTAAACATCATAAGCAACTTTAAAAGTTCAATTTTATTATATGGTAATTTCCAAGGCGAATTCATATAAGGTGGTGTTATCAGCCCAGCTGACTGATTTTTTCAGTACACGAGATTGTCAAATGTTGACGTTACGTGTTTTTTCATTTAAATATAAATTTAAATTTATAAAATCGTGTTTTTTTTCTTAAATTGTTTTTTTTTGAAATAAATTGCGTAAATTCAAATTAAGTGAGTGTAATAAATA
>QOCX01001041.1:24401-52561 GCA_005959815.1 Sarcophaga bullata | reverse complement strand
TTGTATACAATAAAATTATAAATTACAATAATATATTAAATTACTCATGGATATTGCTCTAATTTTCAGAGGGTGCTAATTAAATAGAATACTTAAAAAAAATCCGCTTTTTATACCAAAATGGATATTTTTAATGACTTACTTGAAAACCTTTTCTAAGAGTTACAGGGTCTACAGGTTAACGTCGACTGCGATCGATATAAAAACCTGTTTATGGTAATTTCATATACTATATTTAATAATAATAATTAATAATTTCTATTTATATCTGATATTACGAGTTGCGTGGAGCCTTTTCAAGTATATTTCTGATTATTTGCCAATTCCTGTATTGTATTTTGGAATGTTTGACGTACCACGATGCTGCAATAGTCATACGAAAGGCGTTGTTTTGCTGTATTTGAGTTTTTTATATCTGGAGCTGTCGAATAGCATAGAAATAGATTGGTGTTAAGAGTTAAGTGAGTTTCTGCCAATAAATTCTGGAAAGATTCATTCCGATTTGACTTAACTTTGCTGTAATATGTAATTTCGACGTGAGGCGAATTTATTTGCAAGTGTAGTGGCAGAACTTTATTATTTATTTGAACGTTGGAGTATGTTTCCTTCGGTAATGTGGTTACATTTTTGCTCATAAATTTTAATTTTTCGAAGCATTCCTCCAGTCAAAATAAAATTGAGTCGTGGGGATGCTCTTGTGTGCAAAGCAAAGCAAAAAAAGAAAAAAAATTAAAAGTGAGTGTATGATGAAAGGAATATCGGAAATATATACGACGGGTCCCAATATTCCACTCTGTGGAATTGACCTCATTAACGTTGTGATTGATAATACATTTTTCAAAGATCGACGCAACGTTAAAGAGGAAATTTGGTTTCAGTTTATAAATCAGAACTTTACCATACCCTGTCGAATAATTTTGGGAAACGTCAATGAAAAGAGGGAAGCAGTTCCTACGCGTCTTATCTCATATAAGTAGGCATTAGCTAAAAAAATCTAAATACTATTGACAATGAACATATAGGCCTGTAAAACCTGGCTCCTTTGTAATAATGGCCAGGCTTAGGTATCATTTCAACTAGAGCAACCTTGCACTTTTGAGAGTAATAAGAAACTTATCAAATAAGGTCAATTCATTCCAGAAGCAATCTTAGAATTGAATAGAACAATAGTTCTCTGAATCTGGTAAGCCATGAGTGTTATCAGTTTCGTAATAGAGGCTTAAGTAGAAATATAGAGCTAGAATCGAAAAATGTAAATATAAATTATTTAATGCTTCTGCATAACCGCAAGAATTTCAATAAGATACATTATGATATCTTAATTACGAAACTTATACTACACTTATGTCCTCATAATTTTCGAGTCACGCACAATCTGAATTTTTTTTTACTTTATAGTTCCTGCTATTTTTTATTTGAATAATTATTAAACACTCGTCAAAGATTAAATAACAGTAAGAAAGAAATGTTTGGTTACCTGATTCTCTAATTATGAGCTATATGGTGATTGAAATTTAAAAAGAAATACAAAAAATAAATATTGCGATTCAATATATTTTTACATTTTTCATGAAACATTTTGGAATCAATTGGTGTGCGGTATACAGAATCTATTGTACTAATTAAGTTTATAATAATAAATATAACTGTAATCCAAAAACCGATTTCAAAAATTTTTCCAATACTTCTGTACCAGGTTTTTAGTATAATGTAAGTAGATGATAGATAGTATTCTCATAAACTACGGTAGTCATTTTGTTCTTCTTATAATGCCAAAGTAGTATCATTAACTATAATGACAAAAATATTAATGTTTAATAAATAATTAATTTCTTTTACTGATACATAGTTCAGAACTTATTTATTGGTTCAATAGCAGTGTAAAAGTAATGCTAATACTTATGGTTGTTGTTGTATTACGTACATATGTTACGTGTTACGTAAAATGTGAAAATCTAATTTTTAAGGTAAAGAACATTAGGAATATTAATTGAAATAAATGGTTTAAAAAAAATTAGAAGGGAATAACAATGTAAGTCAAGTAATTTTACTTTTTTGCCTCGGAATTGAGATGATTTTTATTCAACTCTATGTAATACCCGTACACAATGAGTGTTAAATGAAAGCAAGCTCAAGTTTATTTGATCAAAATGTACATTTTATTAAAAACACTATGCGACCAAAAATAAAAACAATTAATACATCATGAGTAACTATATAGTCTAAATTGTACATTTGGTTCAGTAGATCTCACAGTCACAGTTTTATATTTCTCGAACCCTCCAAACTTGTTTCATTTGACAAAAACCATTTTTTTTTTAACTTTTCACACAATATTATTTATTATTTAAATATTTTTGAACCGTTTTTTGAAAAATTAATGTGTTTAGGAAAGAGGAGAGATAAATGTTTTGAAACGTGTTTTGTCATGAGTTTTAATCAGGCAAAATTGCCAAAAAATAAAATTAATTCTAATCTTTCGAGTTTGTCCGTTCTTAATTGTAAAATTTAATAAGAAGATATAAAATAAGTACATTCTTAAAGTGCATCCTCTTGTTAACAGATTGACATTTCGCTTTTCGTCAAACTTAAAAAGGATTTCTTCTGAAAGGTCCGCCGACACCAAAAAATAAATTGTTCTTGAAAACATATTTTCAAATTGAAACCGTTAAATTTAAAATATTTCGGGGTATTATGGACAGTCGTAACTTTACGAAAAGTTTTGTTATAATAAAATTTCGTAAACATTAGGCATATAAGTTTGCTATCTCTGATCTCTAATGTGTCTACATTATGTGATCTAAAATAACAGTATGTTTTTGACTTTGGACATTGAAAAACTTTTTCCTATCTGTTAGAGATTACTGAAATATTACAATTCAATTGAATGAAAATAATAAACATTGTAAGATACCCCAAACAAAACAATAGGAAAATCTGTTCTATGTGCGCTTTATCAATTGAATGCCTTAGAATATTTCTTAAAATATTTTCTAGTTCTTACTTCATTTCTCGGAAGTTCAAAAAGCTGGCTTTATAAGAAGTATTTTACAAATTTACAATTTTAACTTGTACCACGTATTTATCATATTGTACAGGCATGAAAGATAAAGGAAACAGTAAAAACAAAAATTGGTTTAATGTTACGTCCTATAAGTTCAATTATTTATAGAAAGAAAGTGTTTTACGGAAAATAATGTCTCGTAGAATAGCATACAATTGTATTAGATTGGATAATAAAATTAAATTGACTATTTCATATGTTGATTGTTAATATTCCATCTACTTGTTTAGAACATTTGATTATCAATTGACCCAAAACTCTATCAGTATCCTTTCCTAACTTTTACTGTATTTACTGTTCTAAATGGAACAAAAAACTAAAATTGTCGTATAAAATTTCAAACAGCATTCTGAACAGCATTCCACTGTGCTGAAGTGTTAGCTCTCTGTTAATTGTTATGTTTAATTTATCGAAAAGCTATCGATATTGTCCCAATATATAGAATAATTCTGAAATGGAATTGTGGTGTTACAAAGCGAAGTTTTGTTTGCAAATCTTTTCACTGAACGCAGTTGTTATCAAGTTGCAGAAAGATATTTTTTGTAACCACAAACCTTTCCCATCTTACGCTTACTATTAATCGTGAATTTTAATGAATGTTACAATCTAATGTCATCTATGCTGTTGTCATTCGCACTTTACGACATTTCTAAAAATATTTTTTTTTTTTTAATTTATTATCCCACTTACGGATATACCACAGGTAAGCTATATTGAGCTACTAATTTTTTCTATAACCATTATTGATTTGCCCACAGTAATAAAATCGTAAGTAAACTGATATATGCTGATGATATTAAAGCTTTTTAAACTTAGAAGCATTTTTTGGACCATAAACTTCTTTAAAAAATTTGGATATGGTTACTATACCTTTTGTATTGTATACTTGCAATAAACAATGCTAGGGTTTTTATCGTTTGTATAAAATAATGGGCTAAATAATATAAAGGTCCTTACATTTGAATGTATGGATCAGTAATATAAACTCTATTTACAAAATTCGTAATAATGCCGTCGACTTCGAGTATTAAGCCTTATTGAGCTGCCTTCTCTTAGAAGTCGAAGAACCATATTGAAAATTTTTTATGAAGAATATTAGCAGGAATATATGTTATTGATTGTAAAACAATTAAATTTTGTTGTAATTTCATTGCTTTATCAGTAACAATTTTTATATATAATTTCGATAATGCTGGTCCTTGATATAAAATGTAAATATAAAATACCAGTTTAGTAAGAATTACAATCAATATTCTTTAAACTCGCTACAAATTTGTCGAAGATTTCTTACCTTCATTTTTATATTATTTTATATTATAAATTGTCTGTACTATATTAATATCTATAGATAAATAAATGAACAATAAATCTATCATACCTACCATGTAATCTAAATGCTCACTTTAGGGTTAGCCATTTATCATTCCTTGATATACGATATAATGTCTTCCAACGGAGACTTTGGAAATTCGACAAACGATAACGGTTATCTTGTTAAAGCTACATTTTTTACTTCAGTTGCCATTTATTGAGTAATTTTTGCCATGGACGAGCAAACAAAATTGTCAAATTTGGGACTACAGTAGTCCATATTCGATTCGAAAGCTTCTAATGCGTCCCGAAAAAAGTCACTGTTTGGAATGGGTTTTGGATATTTGAAAACGACGTTCCCTACTCCTTTTGGATAATTAATTGAATGATTTGGACACCAGAGACATGTGGTTTTAACAGGGCGGCGTTATCTGCCACACTGCTCATGCCACATTTGATATTCTGTGTGATCGATTTTAGGACACGATCATCGCAAGTGATGCTGATGTGAACTCACTACCGAGATCGTGCAATTTTAACACGTTAGACTTTTTCTTGTGGGGATTTTCATAATGTGAATTAACCACAAATCATAGCAGTCCTCAAAGTTAACATTTCCTATGCCTGATTTAAGCTCTAAATTATAGAAAATTAAACAATTCGAATGAATTGTTGACAAGTTGCGGCGGACATTTGAACGATATTATATTTTACACATAATGGCATCAATAGGTATTGTAAAGGAATATATTGAAAACATATATCTTTCTTTATTTAATGATAGCGCTTAACGAAAATCCCTATAAAATTAAAAAAAATTAAGGTGAAAATCGCCCAAGCTATAATAAAATTGCACGACGTTCAATACCGCGGTTGCCATAAACTTTAGGCTGGCTGCTCTTGTAGTCTAGTGGATAGTCCAATAAACTGTCGGCGTGACGGTTGTGAGTTTAATTCCCACCACAGACTCCATTCTCTAACACTGCATCGAGTATAGGGTTTACAATTACTGTAGCCTATAAATATTAGATAATTTGTAATTGTAACGTAATTGTTAAATAAATAAAGTAAACTTTAGCTTATTTCGATATAATATTATAGAAAAAAATATAAAATTAAAAGAAAAATATGAATAAAATCTAATAATTACACGGTGTGAACAGTCGAAATGCACCCAGCTAATGACATAGTGTAGGTTGTGAATTTTGTTGGAGTAGAACTCAAAAAGATTTTTGTTTATATTGCTTGAACCCTCCAAACTTCTTTTATTTGACAAAAACGGTATTTTTAATCTTTTAACTCCAAATTATTGATTACCCGAATATTTTTGAACCTATTTTTAATATCCATAGTTATTTGAAAAGGATATTTGGTGGTCTCTCAAACTTGAAATTAACACATGTTCCAATAAACAATCAAGATCCATCAAAAATTCTGAAAACTTTTGAATTGAAAGTTCATTTGAAAAAAATATTTATGAAAAATATAACATGACTGTTGTACTGTTTAAATAATAACTACGGTAATTTATGTTCGATTTTATTAAATGAAGTGTCAATCTTTTCTCAAGCGAATATGCCTTGAGATGTCACCATTTATTTTCTATTTTTTAATTGAAGTTTTCTACATTGAATGGACAAGTTTACCTCATCAGACCTTATAAAATATTCAGTCGAATAATATATATTTCTATGAAAGCTTAAATTTCTAACATTGGTTCAAATATGTTTGTGTAATCAACAAATTAGTGTGTAAAGCCCAAAACAACAGTTTTTGTAAAAAAAAAACAAGTTTGAAGGGTTTGAGAAATATAATGAAATATTTTTGAATTCTACTCAACAAAACTAACAACCTACACTATGTCATTAGCTGAGATTTTTTTTTGGTCATATAGCGTTATTTATTACAAGATGAAACAGTTACCTTTCTTCGTTATATGTCAACAAACAATACTCGTTGTTCAGATTGCTTTTAAATAACAAATACAAACAAAAATGACAGATTAACACCGTCACCGTAGTATAGTGGGGGTAGTGTGTTGATTCACTTTCCACGAGTTTCCAAGTTGAAACTTCTGTTACGATATCTTGAAAAATATTTTATTCGACATCCTAACAAATTTTTTGGTAAAAGCTTTAATAAAATTTGTTTTTTAGTCCTTCAGGGACAAACTTAAGATGTAGATAATGTTACATGACTATCATAAGCAATGTCGTGCAGTTGTAATGGCTCAACGAGTAATAATGTATTAAATTTACAATACACCTCTAATATTCCTAATTTTCTGAAATGTTCTTCTAAATGCATTTTCATTAAGTTTATGAAGCGGATACCCCTTTCGGGCAGCCGTAGTTTCGAAATCAGATCAACAAAATATCATGAGAAACGTTAATTTTAAATTCTACTTATGTAGCTGTCGACATAGTTTAAGTATTCGTATATACTTTAAAGCTTTGAAATCAGTTAACTAGGCAATGTCTATATCTTTTAAAAAGTTACGTAAGTCATCTGTTAAAAACAGTTCTAACCAACCCAATGGATTCGGAGTCATTTTTCTTGATGAGTATAATAGTTCTTAGTTGGTTGCTTTGATTCCAGAAGAAAGCTTCAATTTGAAATCAGTAGTCTGTAGTTTGGTTTGCATTTAAATATTAAAAAAAAAACAATAATTATAATACCAAGTGTACAGAAACGTTAATTGGACAGAAAAGTCAATGGAGGTCAGATTTTATGAAAATTAACCATTAAATTCAGACGTTTCACTCAATATACAAAATGTATGAAAGCGAAAAAGGGAAAATCTTTTCTACTGCGTAAATAGCCTTCCCGTAATAATAATTTTAATCAGTGTTTTAAGAGAATAGAAATAATGTTAATTCCTACTCATATAATTTATAAATTTAATTATTGATAACTGAGTATCACATGGATCATGGATGTTTGTAATAAATAAACACATAAATAAAATAATAAACATGCAACAGATCCCATAAGATGAAATGAATGTGAATCGATAAGAAAAAAAAAAAATAAAAAAAAAATAAAAATGGATGAGTTTTTATTATGGGGGGAGGTTAATTTGAACAAATTTGGAATTTATCCTTAGAATGCATGTTAAAGGTCTAAATAATAATAATAATAATCTGTGAATTGTTTTTATCATTAATTAATATCAAAATAAGCTGGTAATTAATTTGCACTGTATGTTCCCATTAAGACAATAGTAATAACGATATCAATTGAATCTTTAACTTACCTTTCGTTTAACGAATTCCGTAAAAAAATAACTTCAAACACACTGAGGTTAACAATACTGTACAGAGTTTAAAATCGAAGTTCGTTTAAGTGAATTATGGTAATAGTTGGACGTGCAAATATACGGAATAAGAACATGTGTACCAATTTTTTTTTTTTTTTGCTTTTTATTTCGTAGTTAGTTGTTAGTTGCCAGTTGCCTTTATTAAAATTGACAGATATTAGTGATTTTTTTTAATTTGCACACAATTTTTTATTTGCTTTTGTTTTATTTTCAATAATTATTGAAATATTTTATAATGAATATTTTGGAACTCACAATGATTACGTTTAATTATTTATCTTTTTTTTTAATTGTTGTTGTTGTTTGATCTTCTTAGTTACTATAAATAAAATTATAACGGATAATTATTGAATTAAACGAATTGTTTGATTTCACAGAACTTTCAATATCTATTTTTAAAATTAAATCACTATTTGAGATGTTTGATTCCTATTCAGAGTAATACTGGTTATGCGGCAATAGTGTTGTGATAGATTAATTTTATAAATTTTAAAAAAAATTTCACTAGATTTAATATGTATGTGCCTAAGGCAATTGAATTTCAATCTTTTTGTTTGTTTGAATTGAGTCAGCATCAATTTAACGTTGAGATAAAAAGTGTTCGCTTGTTTAAATATGTGTAGCTGCGTTAAACAGTGTGTTGTCTCGCTCGAGTGCTAAAAGGATGTGACAGCGATATGGTACAAATAGTGACAGCGAACCTACCGACTTCGCGTTCGGTGAGAGGCTATCGCGAGTATTTGTAAGCGAATATTGAATAAGAACGGCGAAAGGATTTATTTGCAACCAGAAATACAAACGCACATGTACACGTACCTATACACTAAATATATGTGAGTGATGGTATGTTGTGTAGACATTCAATTGCTTGGAAGAAGAAAGGTGGTGGTTGCTGTTGCTGCGGTTGTATTCCACAATCGGTCAGTTGTATTGACCGTGGTTTGTTTTAACGTTGTTGTGTTGCTGAAAGACTACTCGCCGTTTTTGGTGACAGTCAAGAGCACAATGATTAACGACGAAAATATAAAGAAATAACATACAGCCACGACAAAGACGTCGTAAACGGCTGCGACAGCGGTGGTTGCAAAGAAGACGGTGAGTTTGAGAATGACACCGACAAAAAAGACGGTGCTTTGCTAACAATGTCGATTATGTTGGAAGGAGAAATTTTTGACACTCACACAAATACATCAAATGAAGGCTGCTCTCCTTCGTTACCAAACAAGTGAATGAAATATTTCAAAAGTGTTTCTTCAGCTTTATGTCTGTTCAGTTTTTCATTCAGATGGTCTTGCTGTGGTTATAGCCTTTTGCAATTGTTCTTTTAAATGTTACAGTTTCTCACTCAGTCCAATTCGCGTAGAACATCACTCTTGCTTACTTAAATCCGTCAAATAGAGAATTCAATCACAATAAGTTAACTTCATCCCGTCTATCCATTTAACAAGAACTACGAATATTCTGGTAACAATTATATGCTATTTAGCTCACTGATATTGTAATTGTTGTGTGTGTAATGCGACCTCTTTCTGTTCATATCTCTATGGGTAGATGGCTTATCCGTATGGTTGAATTGATCCATATATACACACATCCACAAAATAATGGAATGTTGTGGGTTCACCTCACGCACATATTCTCACATTGACACTTAGCGGTTTTAAAGCGGTTAACCATTTCCAAAAAGATCTGTTTACTGACTTGTACGTACGTATGGATGCATACATATGTATGCATATCTCGCCTCTTTTTTTGCATACCATGAACAATCGTAGCAAGTAGAATAAAGTCAAAATTATTTTGCCGTACATCATACCAAAAGAAAACGCAACATAAGTAGTAAGACGTTGTACAAAGCCATTGAAAAGAAGGTCTGTCTTTCGATGTACCAGTAAGTCAGCCAAACGAATAACAACCATTTCAATAGTAGCACGAGGAGTGAATTTAAAATTCACATAATTTGCTGACCAGTTGAGTAAAAATCATGCAATCCAGAGAAAAGTTTTTAACAAATTAAATTTGCAGTCGCAGTGAAACAATAAAGACAACACTAAAACAGAAGGAGTGAATAAGTTTTGCATGCTACTAGGTTGTATGCTGCAAAAAATAGTATAATGCGCGATTTCAACTTGAATGAAATACTTGCTCGAAGAGTTTGAGTTTCTGTGTAATCGAACAAAACTGACTAAAACAAAACGATGATATCCATCGCATGTTTGATCGAACCAACCAACATCTTTCGCAGGAATCATTCATTTGGTATGAAGACAATAACAAATAGGCACAAAAAGACATGATTGAATGAGCATGCAAAAATAATGGGCATGTGTGTGTTTACAAACAATCCTTAGACATCCGTAATCTCACATTTGACACGTTCTTAGCAGGACTCTATGTGTATGCACATATGTACGTATTTATACATTTGTACGTGTACATGTATGTTACATTATCCGTTATATATTTTCGATTTTTCCTTTTTTAAAAGACACAAATTGCATTTCATTGATTTCAGAGGAAAATAAGACGTAAACGCACTTCTATCCCTACAATTGCATCCTTTGTTTGTTGCTTGTTTAGTTCAGTTTTGTTTTTGTGGTGGTGGTGGTGTGTTGGTAAGCAACTCTTAATTCGACATGCCTATATTTAAGAGCATTAAAAACGCTCCGTTCAAGCTGTGTATTAGCGTTCATGCAAAAAACAAAAATAGGTATTTCTAGGAAAACTCTGTTTATTTTAACGTTGTTTAAGGGTCTACAAATAAGAAATAAAAGTAGCCATGTGAGAAGAAAAACAACAATAATAACGCCAACATTTATAATTGCAACAACATCAAGAACGCACGCATATGCACACATGTATGTACATATATTTGCATGTTTGTAACTCAGATTGTAATTTAGGCTTTTGTAGTTTCTTTAAACCCTAAGCACAGAGGGAGGAATTTCAAATGTAACTCTGTGTGAGAGCTAGTATTGGCACAAGTTGCTGGCGAGTTCTTGAAAGAAATTTATTGCATTTTGTTTTTGTTAACAATTTCTCTCTTCTTCTTCTTCTTCTTTTTTGTTGCTTTTTTTTTGTCTTATATTCCTAAAACCTGCCTTGATTTTGTGTTGGCTAAATTTTCGTCCATCCCGAAGATGTTGCAAGTAATTAAACCTTTTTAAGATACATTGCAACATAAACGTATATAAATATGTAAATTTGTATGTTTAGAAGCATATACACACATGTACACACATGAAAATGCGATGGAATACTTTTGGGTCATGAAAAAATATAAAGCTTCCAATGCTTACTGGGTTTGCAAAAACTCACTCTTAAGACTCTTGCATGTTTTTATTGAATGTAAGAGTGTATTTTTTTTTATTTTTTTATTTTTATTTTTTTTGTTTGAATTGCAGAGATTCACAATTATTTCTATTCATTCTATTTTACATCATCAAATATTTATGTATCCATGTATATATGTATATACCATCAAACATTGAGTATGAACAGAGATTTTTTTATCCATTTACAATTAAAAAAAGCTTGTTTGAATATAATAGGTTTTGTTGTCGTGTTCGTAATATAGATTTTGTCCCGTGCAACATTGCAAAAGTGAATATGAGAGAATTTTAAAATAAATTATAGTTTAATAAGTGATTTTTGTATTTAAATGCGTCGAAAATTTTTTATTCCAATAATTGCAAATGGTGAAAAGATAAATTGAAGTAAAAAGAAAAACTAGATTTTATTCCCGTTAAACAGCTCTAATTAGAGATCGAATTAAGAGTTACAATACAACTGATCAAACTTGTAGCTCTTCATTCCGATCGATATTCAGTCGATATTCGAATGCGACTAATTTTAAAATGTTATACATTGATGTCTCTAAAGATTGTGTTGATTTTATTAAAAAAAAAAAATACTTATTTTAATAAATATGCTGAATTAATTTTTGAAGCCAGTGCATATATTTTTATACACGACGATGAGAGTCGTAAAGTCAGAGATATTTTTAATGAAATCCTGGCTTTTGGATAGAAAATTATTTTATTTTTTCCTTTACATTCTACACTCTTTACACAACTTTTGTTTATCGATTCCAAAAAATAGCTATAAATTGAGATAATAAAACTAATATTTATGTGTGAGACGATTTTATCATTGAAATGAAACGGCTTCTTTAAGTGCGGGATTTAGAGAAAGTCACTCGGGACTTAATTTGGTATAATAAATTTTTTTTTTCCATTGTTTATCAAAAACATAATTTTTTTGATTTTCTTTTCCAGACCATGTAGCAGTTTGCTCTCAATGGCATGCAGACACATTTTAAATCACATGATTTGTTGAAATTTTAGCAAGAATCTCCTAACAGAACCTTTTTACAGCACCAGTGTTGCCATTTCAGTTTAACAATAGAAAATTTTAAAATTTACGGACTTATTGACCCACTTTCGTAATAACTTCACACTAGAAGCTTGACATATAAATATAAGAATGATATACCTACCTAGCATCCCCAATTTGTTTCATGCCTTTTATGCTATTTGTTAATAATTTTATTTGATTTACATTCAATTGTTTATTCACAATTTGCCACAATAATTATATTTCTCATTGAAATGTCCGAATGAGAAAACTTATAATTGTTTGACTTTGCACTCGAACGATTATACTTATAATTATAATATGTATTCATATCATATGTGTTCAGTTTTACTACAAAGCAAAATACCAAACTAATCTCGGTATTATCGCAACCTTATAAACAAGAAACGGATTAAAATTTTGAAATAATTTGATAATGTAGACCGCTTTTTTTCTGACTGAAACCGATCATTACTTTTAGGAATCGTTCATAGGAATCATAAAAGATAAGAATTGGGCACCAAAATGTTGTTGCATCTGCTTATATTGTTCCTCTTGATTGCAACTAAAATTTTTAATAACAATTTTGATTCATCTGCTATGATATTGGGCTAAATTGTAAGATTTTTATCTGAGTTGTGGTTTTTCGCGGCTTTATGTAGGTCAAATTGGAACTTCATCATTTCAAGTAATTTCCATGCAATTGTGCTGCTAACGAACAAAAAAAAAAAATACCGGAGTTCTCATACTCAGCAGTGTATGTTGTGCTATTGTTTTCGCATAAGATTGTCAGCAATAAAAGTGCATGGCTAATAATTTTTAATATGTATTAAACTTTTACTCCTCATTTACCATCATCCAGAGCTTGATTACAATGGCAAAAATGTTCGTTTTGTACATAGGCTTATTGTTGTGTTTTATAATGGGTCGGGCTAATTTATACATTCGGGTTTGATTTTGCCTAAATAATTAGCATTTTAGTTGACGGAATGCTTCCCTAGATGGATAATTCCTATTATACCTTAAAAATAAACGTATAAAATACATGTGGATTATGCTTTTTTTTTTGTTGCATTCACTATTAGTCATGATTTAAAATTTTAATTTGATGATAAGAACAATAAATTTAATTCTATAACATATTAATTTAAGTGTAGAGTATTATCCAATTGTTGTTTCTTGAGGTTTGGGAACTGCTGAGTTATAATTTCTAAGCAGGCACACATCCACATGTTTGTATGTATGTATATACATATTTATATGCGAATATACTTTCATATGTGTACGCAGGTTTATAGATGTGAGTTTTTGTTCTTTTTTCTTTCAATTGCATGTCTTTGCATATGAATGATAAAACAACAATAACAACAGCAATATCAACAACAATAACAATAATCAAAATAATAAGAATTGGAATTTCTTCGTTGGTAACGAATCATCATACCCAATATTGGTAAGTTTTGCACATAAAATTAAATACATATTCATATAGAAGTATACATATGCTTAATACGATATATGTATAGGTATATAGATGGACATAGATTCTTATGTATGACCAAACGTACAGTATCATCTTTCCGTACTTAATTTAGGAGTATATGCATTACCATTACCAGCATCAACAGTATCAAAGAGCAGAAACATCATAATAGTCGTCAAAAGTACAGCAAAACATTCTTTACTGAGACTAGGTGGTTGGCTACTTTATTTTACTTCACTTGTCTTCTGGAAATTTTTGTTCTTCTTAAAGACATGTCTCTGATTCTTTTCTTCTTTCTTTCTATACCTCATAAAACTAACATGTCGTTTCACTTCGTATCACATCGTCTTTTATTATTTTGTATACTAATTTTGAATATACACATACTTTCACATCTTTATGGTGGTCAGTTTAGTTTGCATCCTTCCAAGTCAGCCAAGTCGTAGGATGTCCTTACCGTTGTTAGGTATATTGGCGCTCAACTATTGTTTCTTTTTTCTGTGCAGAATTGATTTCCTTTGTGTTGGGAGTTAGATACTATGTGTTCGTTCGATTCCTTATACTGTATATGTTTCTTAAACTCCGCAAGTACATACATACTGACTTAAACTTTCGCAGGTACACACGACATACATGTTGTATTTGCATACTTTATATATACATACATAGCTGTATGTATATTCGCCTATATGTACATATTGGACGTTGGTCGCATGGTTAGATAGTTGCTGAGTTTTCAGAAAATGACCAAGAAAGATTTTCTCTTCTTGCATCATATTGGATGGACAAAACAGAGGTAACAACAACATCAGTTTCACCAAAAGATAGCAATAAGAAGGAGCGGCTAGGGATTCTCACGGCAAAGGTTGCTACATTTATATTTTCTAAGCAAACTAAGTAGACGATACTTTCATTTGCCATTATGTGTACATAAATGCTATACAGTGGTAAACAATTGTTTTGTTGCACAAGTTTTATTCTTATTTTCTAATGGTCTACCGATTTATGAAAATATCTACGCTTTATGAAAATGTGTAGAAGTCGCCGTAGTCTAGTAGGTAGTGTGTTGGCTTATTAGACGAAAGGCCAGGGTTCGAATCCCCGGTCAGACATCAAAAACGAAATATGAAAAAAAATATTTCTTCGGCGACTTCCTCTTAGCAGATTTCTGGCAAAAACTCTGAGAGTAAATAAAATTGCCATGAAAAGTTCTCAAAAAATCTGTCGTTCGGAGTCGACTTTAAACTGTAGGTCCGCCACTCATGTATAAAATTAGCACACAAACATAAGTGGTGTGAGAAGCTAGGCTGTAATCCTGACTGAAGGGTTGTAATGGCCAAGTATGTATGTATTTTCTTTAAAAAATCCCTTTAATATGAATTCTGGTAAAGGTTTTAAATACCATTAATTTAATAAAGCGACGGTACGATTAATTCGGTACCGACTATTAGAAGTTTTATTAAAATCAGAATAAATATTTATGATTATGCATACCTTTAAATGTCATACAGGGTATCTTGGCGGACTATTCGTATGAGTATCGTGTGTCTGATCCCACCTGAGACTCTGATCTGTTACACTACACCGCAGCAAAGGTCTGCTTTACTCAGCTCGTAAGAATTAGATAGAATTTGTAATTGTATTGTAATTATATATAATAAATAAAATAATTTCATACAATTAGATTATCAAACGATTAACGATAAAGAAAAACCACCCCCACATTTCTTTTTTTTTTCTAAATTTTATCAGATTGGTTTCTACAAATGTTCGCAAGAAGAAATAAGCAAATGAATTTGAATTCATTAACTAACTTGATTAAAAGTCTGAAAGTAATTATTTTATTATTTAATCACCGTAATTTAGTAGTAGTGTGTTGGCTTATTGAACGTGGGGCCACGGTTCAAACCCTAGGTCAGATATCTGGAACAAAGCGAATATAAAAAAAAGTAGTGTGTTGGCTTATTGAACGTGGGCCACGGTTCAAACCCTAGGTCAGATATCTGGAACAAAGCGAAATATAAAAAAACCTTAAAATTTTGGCAAAAATTAAGAGTAAATAAAAGAAAGTTTCTCATAAATGAGTCGTTTGTTTAAATTGTAGATACCGCTAGGTTGTAGTGTTGACCGAATGATTGTAATGACCAAGTAAGTAAGTAAATTATTTATTTATAGTTTATAACATTATTAAGCACACAGGAACACAAGGACAAAATGTTTTTTTTAACATAGATAATGTTGCCTTACATTTATATTTTCTAAGCCAACTAAGTAGACGTACTTTCATTTGCCATGTATGTGTACATAAACTGCATACAGTGGTAAACAATTGTTTTGTTGGCACAAGTTTTATTCATTATTTTCTAATGTCTACCGATTTATGAAAATATCTACCGATTTATGAAAATGTGTAGAGCGCCGTAGTCTAGTGGGTAGTGTGATGGCTTATTAGACGAAAGGCCATGGTTCGAATCTCTGGCCAGACATCAAAAACGAAATATGAAAAACAAAATATTTCTTCGGCGACTACCTCTCAGCAGATTTCTGGCAAAAACTCTGAGAGTAAATAAAATTGCCATGAAAAGTTGCTCAAAAAATCTGTCGTTCGGAGCCGACTTTAAACTGTAGGTCCCACCACTCATGTATAAAATTAACACACACAACCTAAGTGGCGTTAGAAGCTAGGCCGTAATCCTGACTGAAGGGTTGTAATGGCCAATTATGTATGTATGTATAGTACAACACAATCAACCTTAAAAAGTTATAATCTAAGCTTAAATATGCATAATCTAAATTAATAATCGGTATCACCTCAGCGACTCTTTGTTATTTCATTAATACGAAAAGGCATATTGTTAACAACTTCACTCTTCGTTAATGGTGTTTTTGATCCCTTTAAAGAATAAAATTTGCGATGATATTTATAAAATTGCTGTGATAGGATTTCCCAAACGTTTTTACTACTCTAAAACCTCAATAGACTTATCTTTGAAAATCCGATTTGTTGAACTCGTAAAGTGTGAGTGGTGTCTTGTGACTTGGGCTCTAATGTCTTTAGAGGCGGCCAGAACTTATGGGGACAGGTGCTCAGAGCCAGACCAGGTATTAATCGGGAGTTTTCTCAATTGAACCTTCACCACCAACTCAAGGGCGACGGTCAAAGAACGTACTCTGAAGCTTGCCAGGGTTCTAACGGAAGGCGGTTGTAACCCTAGCCTGGAGCCGTTCACCCGGGTGCTCGTACATACACAACTAGGCCCAGAAAGCTACAGCCATCAGCTTAAGGCAATAATTTTAGAAATGGGAAAGGATATGGTCCGGAAATCAGTCGAGAAGGGTAGCAATATTCAACCCGGCTAAGGGGAGGATGTTTAGTGACTCCCCAGTCTAGACCCGTAGTGTTTGGTAAAAGGGCAGGGCCGCCTTTAGCAGGATTTGACGATGTCACGCACTAGAAGCTCTCTCCTGCGGAAACCGCTTGAACGTTATGCCTACTTATCGCAATATAATTATTTTAATAAAAATGAAAACTCTTTAGCTCTCCACCATATAATATAATAATAATAATATGAACACAACGGCATTAACAATTGAGAAGAACAGAAAATTGTTCAAAGCATATGCTTTAACATACGTATAGTCGATGCGGTATTGTAAAACATCTCACTTATGTATGTGGGACTGAATATTTATATTTGTAATATTAAGTACAGTAAATTAATTATTTCCGTACCTACATTTACAGCGTGATATAAATAGTTGACTTGCATATTTCTTTAAAAATCACTTTGCCTTGAGACAAATAATAATAAAAAAAAAAAAAAATTTTATGCAATTGAACGAATATCAATCACTGTGTACACATCCCATCTTATAAGTATTTGTGTATTTTACAAAGCAGAATTCGTAGAGAAATGGTTATGCAAATAACCAACCAGCAACACAATCATGGGACCTCCAAAGAAGATGAAGAATTTACAACTCACCAATTTTATAGTATACAACTGTGTCTTGTATTGTATATGCACATATACATTCATATGAGTGCGTCTTAGTAGTGGTGGCGGTGGTGCTTTGTATGTGTGTATAAATGTACATATGCATGTTTATATATGGTCATCTCAACCTGATTAGAAACATCTAAGTAACAATAAGTAAATCTTTGTGTGAATATGACTATCCAGTCTCGTAGAAACACCAAGACTGTTGGAAATCTAAAAAGTGTTCTACAATCGTAGGTTGGCGAGTGTGTTTGTGGAGAGAGAGACAGAGAGAGAGAGAGAGGGTGTGTGTGTTTGTGTGTGTGTGTGTATGTGTGGATGCGAGTGCGTATGTGTTTATGTTGATGAATTTTGTGTGCGAGCAAACTTCTGCTGGACATTGATTACAACTATAGTGTAGTATGAATTCAGCACATACGAGTACATACATACGCTCACTCTCAACTCGCATACATAAATTCGTTATAATATAATCAATGCTTCTACTACATCTAGAATACTTCTGGGGTTAGTTGGCTACTAGCATGACACTTATGCATAGATGAAGAATTGAAAGAAATTATAGAAACAAGAATCTAATGGATGAATTAGGAATGGCGGTTGGTTGGTAGGTTGGGGTGCTGGTTAGTGAGAACATCTAAAGGATGGAAGCGGAAAGTTGGGCTTCAGCAAAACATTATTGATGGTCAGTGTATGAGTCTTACTTATTTCGTGTTGTTTGCTTTCGGGAATATAGTTTTAATATTTCCACAGACCAGCAAGCAGGTTTAAATGTCTTGCGTATTTTGTGCGTTGTGTTCTGTTCGTGTATATATGAAACGGGTACAAATGTTGCTTATAAGTTTTTAGTGTAAATGTTTGTTTTTATTATAATTTATTTATTTATTGTCTCTAACTCACATTCAAATACAAATATAAGAAACACTCACATCTGGGTGATATGCCATACAACAGTAATTTGGTCGAGTTATCTATCGTTTTTGAAATCACTCATTTTCTATATCTAACTTCTAACAAAAATGAATTTTTTAAATTTGCTGACCAATTTATTTTATCTATTAATCCTTTTTTAACATGCATGATTGGGTTTGATGTTTTCTACGTCCGTGAGTGAATAAGTAAATTTTCAGTAATTCTAAAGCGGTCCATAGGATAATATTAGTCATATATATTTGATATTTCATTCGATCTTCTCTATTAGTAAACGTTTAAAAAATTTCTTCACGAAATATCAAAACTTTGAAATTTTATTATGACCATAAAATAAGAAGCAGAAACTAAGAATTCTATTTGATTTTTATAGACGAAGAAAGACCTTACAGCACTCAGTATACTGGTTTAATGCGATCATTATCCATAATTAGTGTTAGGCATTATTTTATTTGCAATAACTTTATTTGTAAAAATGGAAAACTTGTACGAAATTTGTATATCGACGCTATATAGGTCACTCACTACTGTCTCTAAAAATGATAATAAAAACTAAACAATTTTTTTTAAAGAAAGGATTTATTTTGTAATAGTACATATGTATGTATATTGTATAAAACAATTATACATTAAAGATGTCTTGAAAAACGAGGGTTTGATAGATATGAAGTTGACATTAATTAACGATCTATAATACTCTAAATTTTGAATTGAAATTGAAAGCAACAGACACCAATATATAAATCCGTATATGAATATGAATGGGTAACATCCTTGCGCACATTTAATTAAACATTTGTGTTGAAAGATTATTGAACAAATGTTGAATAGCTTCAAAAAGGATACTTAAATCGTGTTACTGGTATTATTAAATATTACGCCTATTTTTCTAAACATAGAGTTTTTGATAATCAATAGAATGAAGAAGGCTTTATGAAACACTCTATATTATGTCATAAATAAATAAATAAATAATAAAAATAAAATAATAATAAATGCAAAAAAAAAACTAATAATAATTTTAAAAAACGATAAACTTAGCATTTGGCTAGACATTTACAAAATTATTCTCTGTTTGCCGAAATATTAGAATGACAATGACTTGTTTCTCAATATATGTCTACGAATCTTTTAAAATAAGGCCTATTAGATGGCCGCTTCAAATTTTTCTGCCTTCTGCTGAAAATTTTTGTGTATTTATATATTGACATATGTATGTATACCAGTACATCTATTAACAAATTACTAATATACATACTTACATTTGTATACAATATACAAGATCTAAAGAAATATCTTAACAAATCTACACATAATACATATATACATACGTAAGTACTGACCATCGAGTAGGCAACCATTTAATTCAACCAACACATACCGACTAGGCAACTGCATACATATAAAATTTGCCATCGAATTGTTGGGCTGTACGAATGACAATGTATCCGACTGTTTTAACTTACAGACTGACCTAACGGACGAACGAACTATCGAACGAAAGATGGAGCCACACCGTGTTTCTTCATAGCTTTTAGTATCGTTCCTTAAAATGTTAATCCTTGCAATACGAATAAATGTTTCTTCACTTTTTCATCATCAACGGCACCTCTCCTCATCCTTTGATTTTTCAGCATTCATTTCTTATTGTTCGTCTGCCTCTCTTCTCAGATTATTGATGTTTTTTTGTTGTGGACCTTTTCGTTTTCCTTTTCTTTTTTCAGTCATGTACATACGTACTATCCAACAACAACACCAACGAAAAAACTCACAGCTTTTTGAACAAAATTTTCTTCTAATGGGGTATGCAAACGAGCTACAATTCATGTCGGTTCCAATCCTACAACATATCCTTGTAACATAGTATGGGTTAAATCGTGGAAAGAGTTTCAATTCTTCTTGCCGTGTATGTAGCCGTCATTCGATATACGCGAAAATTTCCTTTATTTTGGGTCACTACACGAGTATGGGGACCAAACTTAAGTATGCATGTATATGTGAGCACATGTGTGATTGTGATGTTTGCTATGTAAATACTTTTATGTGTAAAATACATACACAACTATCAATGAATTCATTCCTATGTATACGTGTCTTATATCCGTATGGTTTGAGGTGATTTGAGTAACTTACTCATTGGAGTGTGTATGTAAATTTACATTTTCAAGACTTGGCTGCATACACAAGCATACATCATAAGGATATGTGTGTATGTAAGTCAGAGTGAAAATTAGACAGAGAATGGGTTCGTTATGATGGCATCAAACAATGACCACGACAACGAAAATTTTACAACAGCAGCCATCACATGTGTCCTAGATCTTAGTGACCATATACATATGTATACACACACACACAAACACATTTACGCATATATTGTTCCAGTCTAAAGTTTGTATAACAAATATACCAGACATTCATGTGTACGTATGCATGTATAAGTATATGCGTAAGTTGACGAAAAATCTCTTCGAGATGCTAAACAGAGATGGGAAATTCTCACAATAATTTGTTGTTTTTTTTTTGCATATTATACGTACTTCTTTCTACAGGAACGTTCTCAACGAGACGAGTCCTAACCATTTGGCCGTCCATCGAGCAATTTGTTTGCATGTAGGTGTCAGTGTATGTTAGTTATATACGATAAAATATACATTTTGTACGTAAAGATGCAAAATGTTACTTTACCAGTCCAGTTCAGTAATGTAACACAACTAAAGTCGTCATAGAATTGGTATCATACAATATGGTTATAGTTGTGTGGTTAGGAAAGGGTTAGCAGAAATGAATTTTATTAGTGGGTTAGACGAACAACAGAAAAAAAACTGATGGTGGCCACAGTGAATGGTAGTGTGGGTCTTTTCGTTAGATAATGTTTTTGAAGCAGGGCAGAGCAGAGCAGAGCAAAGCATAGCAGTTTTAAGAATGACCAAACGACCGGTCGAAAAACCTTTCTTCTTAACGTTGTCCCGTATTCACTAATGTCGAATGTATACATTACATATATTGTGTGGCATCTGGGTATATACATGTCTTACTGCCTGCATAATGCCACTTCATATTACCCTACAGGAAAACTTGTCACGTCAAATATATAGAAATTGTCGGTGGTAATTCCGTGAAAATACTCAGAAATAACATACCGATATCATCAATTTAACTTCGAATAGGAGTCCTAGTTTAAGAAATAATAGATAGCATTGCATGTGTGACTTAAATATATCGATACTTATAAATTGTTGTTAAAACAGCTAAAATCGTTGAAGATAACTATTTAAGATGAGATATCATTGTAATATCTCATCTTAAATAGTTATGTAGATACCTGATCCTGTCATGTATAGATAAAGAGTTATGGTAGAATAAGCCAAACGTTTACGGAACGTGTGTTCTTTTTTAGCATATTCGTATAAAAGCAATGAAAGCGATTACAGAACCTTAATTGAATTTCGGTAAGAATTTGCATTTTTTTCATATGCTAAAAACGAACGTACGATCCGTTACATTACCTGAATGTTCTGCCAATTCTATCATTAAGCTTATAGCAGAATACATTGTTGGTTAATATCACTACATCTTATTGAATTGTATGCAGAGTTTTCTTTGTAGGGTATAGAATTCTGTTAGTGTTGTTGTTTAATTGCTTATATTCCCGTTATTACGTCTTATAGTTCTATACCTACATGTATAGGGACTTCAAGTAAGTTGGCATGCATGAATTGAATAACTTTCTATGAAAGTACATATATATTCGATATACATATACGTACATTCTTATATGTATATGGCACGTATATATATAAAATCGTTGGCAACCTTAGTTGTCTTGTTCTTCTTCTTTTGGTTCCTTGTCATTACTAAACTTGTTGTTTTTCGTTGTTGTTGTTGTTATTAGTGTTGTTGTCGTTGAGAAGGAGGAAAATATAATAATGTCCTGTTGCGACGCGATAGACGGACGACATTTCTTCGTATCCTCTGGTCATCCTTGTGTACGGACGGATACATGCTGTTTAGTTTAGTTAGTAACTTTGCATACGATTTTTATCCTTTTGTTTTGTGTTCTTCCTTTTCTTCGTTTTCTGTTTTTCTTTTCATATTGTGTATTGTTGTCGTTGTAGCTCCTGCTATCTTGTAGATTTTATTTTATTGTAATTCCATCTCTATAAAAACTCTTCTGTATCTTTTTTCAGATAAGCATCTTTGTCGTTTAACAAATGTCCGTCTGTCTTAACATTTTAAACTCACACACACACACATTTTGATTCCTACAGTGCAAGAAATTTCACATTTAAATTTGAAAGTGTAGAGTATGTGTGTGCGTTAATACAGTTATGTGCTCATATATACTTGTATTCATTCCTTGTTTTTTGTATTTTTTGTATACCACATAATTTTGCCATCATCGTCGTCATCATCCTCATAGTACTTTGACTACTGCGTGCAAGATTCTAATGTCCATCTAAATTTCGTTTTAAAATTGAAGAAAAGAAAACGAATCATATACTGAAATCGACAAACGACTAAAGAAGAATTGCAGACAGAAAGAGAAACAGACATATACACATTATTGAAAAGGTATAAAAACTAGAAACTAAAGTCAATATGTATAAAGGTAAGCCAGCGCGAAGGTTTTGTAGATGATGTTTCTACACGTTTAAGAATATTATTTGCACAAAACATCGCTTGTAAATAAACCATGTACTTGTATTAATTTCTATACATACTATATAATACATTATATACATACATTCATAACATACATACATAACATACATATTTGTAATTATGTATATGTGTTTTTGTTGCTGTGAGCGATTGTTATTGTCGTTTGCCGTTTTCTTTTTTGGTACATTTATTATTATTATAATTTTTTTTTATAGTTTTTTAAATAGTCTTTGTCCACTTCAACAATATCTTTTCGGAATGTCTAAGAATTGCGAATTGTTTGTTGCTCCATGCTAATAATCTTTTTATTTAAATCACATATTTTTCTTGACAAAGGCAGGATGTTTTATTTACATCGATTTTGTCATCACCAGAAAACAACACCATGATTGTTCTATACTATTGGAAAATTTTATAGATACATACACACTAAAATCTATTATTATGTATGTATGTATGTATGTATGTATGTATGTGTTAGTAAGGATAAAAACATTAACATGAAATTTCTGACACCTGCTTCTCAATCTCGGTAATCCTCGAACATTTTCTTGAATTTTTATCATTTATCACTAAATATATTGCTTATGATGGGTTCACCAAACATCATAGAGAAGAAGTCAGCATATATGTAAATCAGCAGAGCAATATATTTATTACATTTTATTATTTTGTTTATTCATTTATTTTATTTTATTTTTATTAAAAAATTAGTATACAATTAAAATTATATCCTTAACTTAAATTTAGTGGGCATAGCGATTTTGGCCCTCAGCCATTATTGATATATTTTTATGTTACATATACATCATACATAATTGGCCAATACAAACCCTTCAGTCAGGAGTACGGCCTAGCTTCTCACACCACTTATGTTGTGTGTGTTAGTTTTATACAGGAGTGGGGGGATCTACAGTTTAAAGTCGACTCCGAACGACAGATTTTTGAGAAACTTTTCATGGCAATTTTATTTACTCTCAGAGTTTTTGCCAGAAATCTGCTGAGAGGAAGCCGCCGAAGAATATAGAAACCTGGCACTTCATCTAATAAGCCAACACACAACCTACTAGACTACGGCGACTACATATATATACATATTGTTTTATTTATTTGTACATTTATTTATTAAATATAATACAATTACAAAATATACTATAATTATTATCTCAAACCAATAATATTTATATGCATGTACATTTATTTTAACCCAATTTGGACTTTTTTTTTTGAACATTTAATTGGAAATAACTTATATAATACAATATTAATTTAATATAAACAAAAGGTATAAATGTATGTATAATACGTCTGTTCTGAGTTGGCAGGTCAGTGTTCAGTAATTTTTTGTAGTCGCCGTAATCTAATAAGTAGTGTGTTGTCTTATTAGGCTTGAAGCCACGATCAAAACCCCAGGTCAGACATCTCTACCAGATTTCTGGCAAGAAGTCTGATAGTAAATAAAATTATCATGAAAATTTACTCAAATTTGTCATTCTAAGTGAACGTTGAACTCTGGCTCGCGTCGATCATAACGTGGATGGTGTGATTCACTTCTACATTTACAACATACTAGAAGAATGCTGGTGAATAATTTTCTTGTTTATGTGTCCAAAGGCTTGGTTTATTAGACGAGAGTCCATTGTTCAAAAGTCCTACTCGAACACCTAGAACAAAATAAAACTTAAAAAATATATCTTTCAGTGACTTGCTCTCAGCAGACTTCTGACAAAAATTCTGAGAGTAAATTAAATTGCCTTGAAAACTTTCTCAAATTTGTCATTCTAAGTCGACTTTAAACTGTGGGTTCCTCTACTTATGTATAAAAATAACATCCATAACGTTGGTGGTGTGCGTCTATTCTTCATTCCTAACATTTCTTACCATGGTAAGAACACTGTAATGAACAGATTCGTGATACTTTCTGCAGAAAATTTTCGAAATTTATCTTGCATAAATCCAAAAATTTGATTCCTTTATATTTCTCGGAAGTGCCAATGCCGTCTTTTCTACGTATTGTCACAATGAGCTCGATATTCAATCCATTCTGTGTCTATATGTTTCATATTAGCCTATGAAGTGCGTCGAAGTTTGATTGTAATACCGTATGTCTGTCACTTAATTATGCTTCATTTTTAGTACTACAATATCATCGTCTTTTGATTCGGTTCGTGTTTTTTTTTTTTTGTTTTTATATTTTTTTTTGTGCAGCAGTTCTCTATCGTCTTATAGCATTATTTGCTGATATTAAGACTAAAGGCCATTATTTCAACTTACCGTTAAATAAAGGCAGGATTTTAATGCAAAGATTGCTTAATTTTCATTATTGTGAGTACACAATAAGATGAAAGTGAGAGTTAAGCTAAAGGGAAGATCATTTTACCATTAACCTTTAATGTTCACTTTATTTTTGTACTTGCCATATTATACATTTTATTTACAATATGGCAACTTCAAATATAAACATAAAAATTAAATGTTGATATAATAATAGTTTTCCAAATCATTATGGAAATTGGCATATTCATTATATTTATTTTAAAACACAAAAATAAAAAAAGCTAAAACCTCAGCACACAAACTTTATAAACATAATAAACATATATAAAATGAATAAACATAACAAATAATAATGCACATTGTTGCTCATGCTTTTTTTTTTAAAGCACACAACAGAGTTATCGACATTGCACCGGCACTGTAGGTTATAATAACGAAAAGAAATTAAAGGTGATTTTAAAGTCCACTTTAGTTAAAGTTACCTTTAACTAAAACCAACTTTAACGACAAGTTGTAATAATGGCCCTAAGTCATCTTTGGCTTTATAATTGTTCACTTTTGATAAAAATCGCTCTGATTGTTGTTATTGAACTTCCCCCGTTTGGAGAACATTTTACTTATTTCCTTAATCCGTGCATTCAGGGCGTATTTCTTTTTCGTTTTCCGAACCTATCGACATATGTTCGTCTGTGGTGATAGTTATTCATATTTACAAACTTTCAGAATTAAAACACTCTTAGTTTTTCGTTTCAACACATTCTCACTGCCGTGAGCCGTGTTCAATCATTTTCATGCTCACAGTCTTATACGAGTTTAATAAAGTAGCGATTAATTTCTTGGCCATTAAGTTTGACGATACTCAAGTTTATGCTTTTTATTCCGCGCATATTGACGACATATTGTGTCAGTTTGAACTAGAAATGAACATCACATTGTTATGTCCTTCTTTATGTAGTTATTAAAAAATAGTCAACTTGGATCGCATTATGAAATCATTTATGAACGAAATTTATGATTCTAATGAAAATGTTCACAGATTTCGCAAATTGGTATAGTCTGAGGTCAATGCTTGAAGTTGGGGTGTATAGTACATTCGGCTTCCGTAAAGTTCTTGACTACAATTCTCTAGCATATAAAAACTTCTAGTAAACATTCTGTTTTATAGTTTGTTCAATATGGCGGATATTTTCTGACCCTGTGTTACAGCAAAGCTTGTAAGGACACAAAGGACAATTCTAGGTAATTATTTAATAAATCCGATTGATTCAAAAACACTTTCTGAGATGGGGCAAGTACACTATTCATATATACTTGATCAATATACCAAATATTGAGCAAACTTTGCTAAATGAAGAAATAAAAAAATGATAAGTGGTGTCTTTTTATTTTTGGTTCTACTTCATGTTTTTAACTTAAAAAAGTAAATATTTTAGATTTTTTGAAACATGCATTTTTTTTTATATAAAATATGTAAGTGCAAAAACTTCCCTTGTTAAATAAATTAAAATAAATTAATATCTGCTGCATTTAATTCCCTTTTAATATTTTGTAAGGGGAACCACTAAATTTATGCCGCAAACGTGCAGATACCGAAATCCATATAATCAATGGGGGTCCTTACAATACGTTTTTTTTTTTTGTTAAACATCTTCACCTTGAAGTTGTTGCTTCAAGTACGTAATTCATAAATGTTTTGACTGCAAGTCTAGTACCGTTGCACAATTTTGGTGAATTAATACTACGAAGCATTATTATTAGTAGATACGATTTTCAAAAACCAATTATGCGGTGGCAACACGAACACATCAAGAGAAATCAAAAATACAGTTAAATATTGTACTATATCTTCTTGATTGTTCAGAGTATCAACAGCTTAATAATGATCAATCAACAGCTTAATAAGACAAGCATTATGACTTTCTGTTGTTTATTTGAAAAACCATTTTCAATTCGTCCTTTCTTTGGTTGTATATATATTTCATGAAACCATTACGTTATTGTCAATGCCCTTAGCAAGGATCCCAGCGCCTTTATAACTTATCAGTTAGTAAGATTGAAGCGCGTTCAACTTTAATCGAATTCTGTAACTATTTGGCGATAATCGTAAAGCTATATTGGGTCTCACAACATTCTTATCTCTACGGCAACTCAAGGAGGTTTGTCGAATTAAGGAGGTAATTCAAAGAAATATATTTTGTTGAGCAGTAAGCCTATCTCAAGTGATTTTAAACAATTTTCGAAGTCATCAGTGGTTGCAGAACCTACTCTGATTCATGCTTTGTCGATAAATATATCATATCTTTTGTGAATTTGGATTAAAACTAAGCAGCCTTAATCAATGCTCTGGCGCTAAGGTTAATAGGATCTATTTAATAGTGAAGCCGAATATTAGCTAAACGTCAACGTAAGCGCAAGTTCTTCCAATCGGAACATATTACGAATTTATGTAGTACACATGGTATAGGAAATATAATGGAGAATCCAATGGGAAGTATGAAAATGGCACAAAAGCCAGAAGTATAATAAGGAATGAGTAGATGATATAAAGATGCTATTTGAAAATTTACGTTTGATACCCGACGTTAACACGCCCAGTTCAAATTGTTTAAATTATCTTCAAATTCCATCAAAAAAAAAAATTGTTTTCGACTATTAGAGAAACTTTAGCAATTTTCTTATTTCACTTAATTCATCAAAGCTCCATTGTTTTTGAAATAACTGTAGTAGCATTTTGCTCAATCAATCGTGATCTTT
>QOCX01001041.1:0-20718 GCA_005959815.1 Sarcophaga bullata | reverse complement strand
AATTTTTAATTCGCTTGGATAATTTGGAGAATTTTTGTGTTGGTATTTTTTCTTAATTTTATATTGTTTTGAATTTTGCAAAACGTTTATTTGTGGTGGATTTGATGATTGCGAATAAAATATAAGTTATTATTTACTTCTGTTCGTTATTTGATTCTTTATAAATAAAACAAGGATTTATTTAAATAACAACATACTTCAGCTCATCCATATAAATAAGATCAAACATTTGGTGTTCAAAACCACTGTGCTTAACAAGCAATTTTTAATATAACGTTATGAGCCATAGACTTACATCTCATCACCGACCAACTAATCACGACTCGCTGATGGTATCTTTCTTCGCTCTATTTATACTGTCTTGTTTCAGATACCTTCGCGATCTTTAAGTGTTGTTGTTTGATTTCTGATTTCTGTTTTATAACATTCTAATATATTCTCGGACTCGTTTGTATAATTCTGGGTACCGAACGATATCTGGGTTTGCGTTTATGGTTGTCTGTATGCCTTATTTGTTTATTCTTGCCCGTGTTGTATTGTAAATAATGAAGACTTACGAAGTGTTTTATATATATATTGCCTAGGATTTTTTCTCTTGATTGTTTAATTCAAGACAAGCCAAAATGCCAAATATATATACATATATATATATATATTATGTATTATATATATATATAACATACTCGTGCAAAAAACATTTATTTATTAATCTTTAATCACTGTATCTTCTAAGACACTTAATCTCTAACAAAATAAAATTAAAAAAAATCTGTAGAATGCATTAAACCATATGCGATTTTGTGTAGTTCTAATAGAAAATAAACAAGAAAACAAACAAGAAAAGATAAACAAATAATAAATATATGAAACGCTGGCAACCCTGTATTTACGTCCACTTGAATGCACACAATCGCGTATCCTCATCGAAATGGAAAACTGCATCAGTGCCAAAAGACGTATGTGCATATGTATATACGTCAAGAAATCGAAAAAAAAATGTAAAAAAAATTATAGAACGTGGAACCTTTTCGACCGTTTCTGCATTGGCATTGTTTGACTTGGCTCGACTTGGCAAGATGTTGACTGACTCCGTTTGAATTTAATTTTTACTTTAGAAAATGGTAGAATGCTTAAATATAGCATACCGCTATATGTGGCAAGCATCCTAACTTCCCTTTTAATAGCCGAAACCACCGTTAGCTCTTTAGTTAGCAATGACTAATAGCATTTAATATACATTCATATTTACACTTTGAATATACATACATACATACATACATACATATACATGTATATACCTGATTATTCCTTTCTAACTGTAGTGATATATCCTTCGATGTGAATATGTATTCACTGAATACCAAACGAGTAAATATGTGAAAACCACTTGCATTCTGCATGTTTTTATGAACGTTTAACATTTCGTTCTTCTGTCCATACTACTCGCTGTCACATGTTATAGATGTTACAGCTAAGACACCAGAAATGTACTTCAAGTGCTGATGTCCAGTGAACTTACGTCTCAGCCACCAAACAGAATCTCGAATATTGCACACTGGTGCAAGCTTAAACAAAAAATTGGTAAGGTTGTTGTAAGGACTTAAATTTTATTTTTTAGTACAATATTTTATTAGATAACACAGCCTTTACTATAAACATTTGGAAGTCAAATGTTAAAAAAGATTGTTCATTAATTTTTCAGATGGTGCCCTGGTAGCCTAGTGGGTAGTGTGCCAGGTAGTGTGCTATTAGCGTGAGAGTCGTGGGTTCGATTCCCACCAGAGACTCTGGTCTGTTACACTACACCGAGCATATGGTCAAAGTTACTCAGCTCGTAAATAATTAAAATATAATTTGTAATTGTATTGTAATTAATAAATAAATAAAAAAATAATAAATATAATAATAAATAATAATATAAAGCGGTTCAAAGTATATCGAATAAAAATTATATTAAAGTCTATATACTATAATTTAGTAGAAAAATAATAAGGACACCAATGGCACACTTAGAAAATTGATGAATTGTAAATAAAATGGTAAAATGTTGATAACTAACTGAACTTATTCCCTGCTTCTGTATGATAAAAATAAATTTCATTGCGATTTTTCATTTTAAAATTCTTATTAAAAACTAAAATTCAAATAGAAATTTACCCTGTGAAAACAATAAGGATGTTTTAAAATGATATATTAAATTAAATATTAAATATTAATTAATTCCTAACGCCTATCATAATTTGTGGTGCATTTTCCTCTGTTGAGCCTACTACATTCCTCAATTCCTGAATCGGATTTTGTACTGGAAATAGTATAGGCCGGTAATTACATTCGTATCGTTATCTTTGAACCCTTTCTTAGAGCACTTTGCAGTATATTATAGGTCGTCATCTTGCTGAAAGAAGTATCGAAATGACTAATTACTTCTATTTTTTTTATTTCTCAATTTTAAAATTTAAAACACAGTGCCTTATCTTGTACTAATTATGTGAAAGGATTTACAACTAAAGATATTGACGTACATGTATTCATATTTACACGCTAAAACTTTCCTTTCACCAAAGTATTGCCATCAAACAAAAAATTCGTACCTTAATTCAAATAATCATAGTCGGCTTGTATCCTCCTATCTGTAGTATTTTATTAAATATCATATCACTTTTGTACTTATTGTGTTGCACAGTGATGTGTGTGGATTAATTTTAAAATGATTCGTAAACGTCTCGCTAGAGGTTTATAGATTTGTTCTGAACAATATTTCATAATCAGTTCGAATTAAAGTTTTTATTTATGGCAGTGAATGCATTTTATAGAAAACGTTAAAATACATTAAAGTAAGCATATTTCAGACTAGAGTTATTGGGAATTGTAGTCTGATAGCCTTGGACAAGCTGAAATAATTTTTTTCTTTTTTTCTTTATAATTTATTCATACCTTTGAAGAATAAAAATGAAATATTTGTTCAAGTGAAAATTGCGACACCAACCAAGTACACTTAGGGCCATTATTATAACTTGCCGTTAACTAAAGGCAGAATTTTAACGGGTAGATAAATTGTTTTTCTTTATTATAAGTTCACATTAAGGTAGAAATGAACGTTAAGCTAAAGGGCGGATCATCCTAGCTGTAAGTTAAATTTATGTTTGAACTTTCCATATATTCTATATACAGTCGAGTTCGGTTAATTGCAAATGTAAAAAAACGGCGCTTTCTTTGTAATTGAGCGGAATTTTAACATAAGCGAACTTTTGATAAGTGAAAAACCATTTCAATTAATCTGACTTCTTTTTAAATATCAAAATAAATCAAATTGATATATATTCCATTTTTTAATTCAAATTCAAGTATCGTACAGGTATATACATTTGGGAATAAAAATGGACCGGTGCTATAACTTTTTGTCCTCGGTAAATGTTAAATATTTGCAATTAAACGGAGTTCTCTTTATATAAAAATTTGCTTTCACAAAGAAAAATCTCATTCATTTAAGCGGATTTGCAATAAACAAGGTTTTCTTTTAAGCGAAGTAGGGTTCCTATAAAATATTAGAAAATAAAAGAAGAAAATATTCACTTGCAGTTCTGTGATTTTTGCAATACAACGGTATGCCGAATTCTACGTACTTCAAATATAAGCTAAACGAGCATACAACGAAAAAAAGAAAAACGTCGTTGTCACTGCGCTTAAAAAACTTGTTTGTTTGAGAAGTGTTATCGACAATGCCCCGCCACTGCACTGTCATATTTTTGAAAAAGTTCACTTTATTTTATCATTACGTTGTCATAACGAAAAGAAGTTAAAGGTGATTTTAAAGTTTAGCTAAAGTTACCTTTAACTAAACCCAACTTTAACAGCAAGTTGTAATAATGGGCTTTAGTACAAATTTACCTGTTAAGTCTATTTAAGTCTACAAAATGCTTACAATTGGATCAAATACTTAAATGCAAAATTAGGAAACAAACTAGTAGCAAGTCGAGGTTTATAAGACGCATGTAATCTACTATCTATTTTTGTAGTCGATTTATTTGGAGGTTTGACCAAATCTTACGAAAATTGTTAGACAAAAAACAAAATTCTATGTGATTCAATTCAAAACAAAACAAAAAAAAAGGAAAAAAATACGTATATTTTTCAATTAATTCAGGACATTAGATTTACTTATCCGGCTTCTGAAAGTTTCTGTTAGGATGTAGATCAATCGGGAGAAGAGTGGAGCTCACTCGATTTTTCGATTATGAAAATAATATGCATATGTTCTATCTATGTATCCATCAGAGATCTCAGATAGCTTTTTATGGCCATGTTGAAAATTAATTAAAACTTTTGTTTCAAAATTTTTTTAATTTGCTTAATTATTTTCTAGTGCGAACGATTGTACTCGGCATAAAGAGAGTAAACTATTACTGCCTCTAATAGTGTTTTCAAAGCTGATTTTAACATTAAATCCAAAAATAAAACCTGGTTTTACCATACAAAATTATTGTGTTAACACCATCTTAAAACTGTTTTTGAATTGGTTTTAATTAAGTTTTATAAAATACAAACTTGTTTTCGATGTACTAAATCAGAGCTACCAACATTAAAATATTAAAAACAGCTGAAAAAAAAAAACAAAATAAAAACAAACAAATATAAAAATACATTAAGTCGGTGTATAAAGCTACTTGATTTGCAAGCAGTTTTTTACTTTTTATAAATTGATCCACTATTTTAAAGTATTCTTTTGCAATATTTATAATAATTTTTAATTTATTCTTCATTTCTAATTTTTCTTATTCTTTATTTTTTCTTCAAAAAAAAAAAAAAAAAAAAATTCCAGCTGTTGCACAGTCAGTACATATCATGAATGTTAAAACCAGATTTAAGAACATTATAGAAGTATCAGTTATGGCTAAAACTCAATCACGTTGTGTATTGGTTTTTTCGAAATAATATATATTTTATTCGTTTGCAGAAAACAAAATTTATTTCATTACTTTTATCAATGAAATAAAGATAAAATTAAAAAAGCTATTATTTGTTAAAAGAAATAAGGCTGCCAAACTAACGAATTTGCTAAAATGTACATTTTTGAAAAGACTTTTCAGAGAATAAATTCGAGTAGATGCGTTTAATACATAATACGAGTAAACGCGTATTTCGTTTCGCTTAGACGAACATACTCGACATAAACCAAGTAAACAGTGAATAGGTTAAGGCATTAATTGAAAATATCTGCAATGGTTACCAATGAAACACTTGAAGTATATTGCCAAATAATTTTCATATATGTATTGTATATTTAACTTCGTTGATTTGCTAATACTATATTCATCGGACTTAAAATGTACTTGTAAAATTCTGTGTAAAAATGTAAATCAGAAAATGATTGTTAATCTAGTTATTTCTGCAATTTTTTTTTTAAGTATAAAATTTATAATTTAATTTTTAACATAATTTAATGCCATTACAACTTGCTGTTAAAGTTGAGTTTAGTAAAAAGTAAATTTAGTGAAAGTGACCTTTAAAGTCACCTTTAACTGGTTTCGTTATCACAATCTACTGTTAATTAAAAACATTAACTTTTTTCAAAATATGACAGTGCCGGAACTTTATCAATATCTTTTGCCAAATTTTCTTTGTTTAAAAACGCAGTGGCAACGAACTGCTGCCTTTTTTTTATTAATTTTGTTTAAATTTGAAGTTTCCATAGTGATTATATTATACATATATAAATGAAAAGTTAGAGGTAGCATGATCTTACCTATAGCTTAACGGTCGGTTCTACCTTATTGTACACTTGTAATAATGAAATACAAATTATCAACTTAATCTAAAGGTTCTCAAATACAACGCAACAAGAAATGTCATTTGGGCATTTGATGGAATAATATTGTTGACCTATACTCTACTAAGTGGTTATCCCTTTTGCTTAATGGGTGTACTTTACCTTTCAGTGGCGCTTTCGAAGTTTACAGATGATAGATTTTGATAGAAACAGACTGAACACGGGTGCATAACAATAAACACTTACAGAATATTTGGAAACCTCTGGTCTCTTCTGTTTCTAAATATTCTAAGGGCCCCATAATTCACTTTATTGGTGGAAATATGTCGGAACGTTTGGGGTAGTTATTATATAGCAATTGTAGAAGTTATCAGGATCAAGAAGAGGAATTTTTGGTAGACCTTTCTTATGACTGCCGCGCTCTACGACAGATAAGAACTGTCTTAAGGATATGACATTAAAAAATTTTTGTAATTTTGTCAGGTATTATAGGTGGCTACACGGATTGCTCTTTCCAATTTAAGACTGACATAAAGGGTGAACGAAATTTTGGTAGTGCCACTCTGCTGTTGATCGGAATTAAATTTGACTTCTTACGGACATTATTACTGCCTGTAGCAGGATCGGACTTATGTCTCATAAATTGTATACCGTATTTTATATTATGAAGAAGAAAAGTCAGTATGGTACTTTCCGTGTAAGTTTCCGATTCTATGGAAAACCAATTTAACGTGCCTCGGTGCACGATCTGAAACACAAGAACAGAACTACCATGGCCACATCCTGTGTCTGTGTTGAATTTGATGGGATTTATCAGGAGTACTGGTTTGTTCTCAAAGCTTATAGGACCACCCAGTGGACTCGCAAGAATTACAGCAGCGCAAAATTGAAAATTTTCTGCTTTATAGCTCTAACCACCATCTAATTTCGATCTCGTATATGTTTTGGGCAAACAAATAACATATTTGTAATGAACTAAGACTACCCGAATTGAAAACTGTTCAGAGTTTGTAGCTCTAACGACTTTTTATAATTGCAAGAAATGAATTTGCATCCAATGATGTCTAAGGTCTTGAAAATCTGAGCAAGTATATTTTTGATACGAAACTTTTAGTGAGATTGTTTCATACATTGTTTATGTATTTATAATGTACGTTGAATAATAAGCGTTTGAAAATGAACTCAAAACTTACACTCAAGTGCTTTTATCGCAATGTACGTTGCATAAATATCCATGTGTAAAATGCATATACGTACATATACATACATTCATCAATCCTAATTGTAGTCTGTATAATTTGTCAAAAGTATGCCTTTTATAACATGTTGAAACATCTAGAAAATATTTGAATCCACTTACGAAGATGTTGTGCTGTAATCTTCTTTCCTTATAGTTCGGTCTGGTCGCCTCTGTTAGATTTGTGAATACATTGCAAAATGCTTATGGATGTAAGTATGTAGAATGGTACATATTCTATGTACATATGTATGTACATATGTCTATGGTTGATTTTTTCTTTTGCTTACAAAAATGAAAGAAAGGCAGAATGGGCACATACATTGACAGCAAAACACGAAGTAGTATTTAATTTCTTAGTCGATTGCTTGTCTAAAACATGTGAGTGAATATGTATGTATGTATACATGTATGTACAGCTTGCTATACAAAGAGCTCTAAACGAAAATCACAAAATGCGACAAAACGCCAACGGCTATTCGCGATGTGAATTTTCTAGCGCTGACGTCAAATAAATGGACCCTTTGCCAATATTCCTTCGTTCTTCTTTTCCGCTATTGTGTTTGCCCTACACTTATAATAATATTCACATACAGAGATAATCTTATGCGCGCTTTCATCTATGTATGTGTTGGAATTAATAAACTTACACTCGTGCATGTGAAAGTATGATTGTTATTATTTTTTTTTTTTTGTTTCTCATTGTTGTTGTTGTTCAGTAATAATAAATGCTTTCTAAAGAGTCGTCTTCCTTTTAAACATCCCACCAATATTGGCACCGACATGTGGACTTTGCCTGTCAAGAACTTGCTTGCCACCGTCCATTGAACATACATTTGTATGTCTAGTTGTTTGTACTCGGCCAAGTATGAATGTGTCTAGAAGGTATGTACATACATTTGTCCGCATGGATAGATGGACAGATGAACGTATGGAATGGAAATTGGTGATTGTATAGAATCACCATCAGCAGCAGCAGTGTAAGAGACAACATAAGCAGCGAATTTAAGAGGACACCATAAGAAACGCAAAAGCCTTCGATATTTGTCCGTATGTAAAAAAAGAAAGTTTCACTGTAGTTGTGTTTATCGCGAATTCATCTATTCATTTTAAAGTTTTGTACACAGACTTTCCTTTGTCCGTCTACGTCTATACACAACTATACATGCTCTCTTTTACAGACGTATGTGGACTAAACAAAAAAAAAAAATAGTGGAATGTGTGCATACATGTATGTAAGAAATGCTTAGACACTCATACCATATTTCGTTGATGGCGAACGGTAACAGAGGCACTGAAAAAAGTGGCAGACCAATGTATAGGCAGACGTGTCTTTTGTTCAGAAAGGACATTAAAAGCGCGCGTGTATATTTTCTACTGCAGATATTTTATCAGGATACAGCACTAGAGAATACTTGGCAATTCACTTAAAACATACGCACACACATAGATGCATACATACATATATTCGTAACTTTGTTTGTATTGAAGCACACATATTAGTTCACTGTTCTATGACATCAAGTGACCGTTATAATAGGGCGAAACGACAATGACAGCATTGAGCAGTGAGCAGCGAGCAGCAAGGCATTAGTCTATTCTAATGCCTTAGCATTAGTCTATTCGTTCTACTTATACAAACACATGGGCATCATATATGTATGTAAGTAAATATGGCAGATACAATTTGTAAGTTTCAGGCAGTGTTCAAAAACAGCGAATTATTTCAAATATATTTCAAACGAATTAAATTTTAAAACTAATATTTTTTAAAATACACAATAAATCTGATCCAAAGGAATTATTCATTCAACAAAAAATCATTTTAGTTTTGTTTTTCCTGCGCGAGATGAAGAATTTTTGAATTACATAAAGAATCATTTCCTTATAAGAACAAACAACTTTTTAGCGTTTTTATAAGGGTGTATGCCCTAGATGAATTGTTTACTATAACATTTCGCTGAATATTGACCGTTACGCATCAATGCATCAGATAATTTGTATTGATTTTTACTTGCTCAGCGAACAAAATGAAAATGAAACGGCCCTTATGACAGACTGAAAAGATTTAAAATATATTAACAAATACAATATCTTTTCTTTTTTGTGGATATAATATAACTGTTTCCATTTAGCCTTTACAAAAATTACTGGATCCCAATATAATAATATTTTTTTTTGGACTGTGCAGCCTAAGTACATATATCAACATATTGTATGCAAATAAATATAAAAATTTATTAAAACAATAACCACAATTAATAGGAATTTTTTAGGATAAAAGAAAGAAATGCACGAAAAATAAGCAGAAGAAGCCCATAGAATGTAAGGCTTAAGGTAAAAATAAACATCTCATTTACATAATTTCCCTAAACTTCTATAGAAAACTCCATTCAAAAACTTTCCATAAATTTAAACTAAGCACTTAAATTTAATAAATCTGAGCCATTGAAAATTCACTTGATTTTACAAAGAGATAGTCAGATGAACGTCAAATGGAAGTAAACATCTCAAATTATTTGAAAAACGTATAGAATATAAGAGAGAAGTATTTTAAAATTTGTTGTAATTTAGAGTAAAATTAATTTCATTAAATTCGAATCACTACACGATTTCCTTAAAAAAAAGATCCAATTTTTACGCATCAAATTCAAAGTAACACTTGCACTGGCTTTTAAACAAAGTGGTGTTTAAATTGGTTAAAAGTATGATATCTAAATAAAATTAATATAATAATTATATAAGGTGGTAAAGTTAACCGTTTAATTTACAAAGTTTGTCTGAATAAAGAACTCAGTTTTTACCATGGAATAGTTGAAACAACACAGAGAAGGTAGAACCTTCAATTTGAAGGCGGCTTAAAATAATATCAAAAGATTCACATAAGAAATAAATCAGGGAATCATTAAATTATAAAAAAAATATTAGTCAAGTATATAAAAGTTGTTGTGAGAGAAGAATATATTCCGTTCAGGAGCAGGATATCTCGAAAACATAGGAAATGGTCAGCAAATGCCAGCAGAGTAAAATGATCTCTACAGCAAAATGGATGATATGGCAGAGTACCACGCAAAAAGCCTTACATATCAAAACTAAGCATATGAGCCGCTATTGTTTTGAATGAATATGTACAAAGCATTTTGTGCGAATATTTATCCACGATGTATCACGATCAATGTATGTATGAAAACAACAAAGCATGGAAAGTCAACATGGTATTTATTGGATCAAGGATTGAAAAGGAGAACTTTCTTTATACTATTAAATAGAATGTAGCTCCTAGATTGGGTTCATCTTACAACTTAGAGCTTTTTAAATAAAAGAAAATGTTTATTTGTATATGTTATAATCTCTCTATCCTTTCTCTAACCTTTCTCTATTCTCTCCATGTTCTGTATCATTTTGCTATAAAGATTAAACTTCATTCCGCATATGCGCTTTATACTACAGCTCTATGTGTATCTCATTAGTTTAGGCCTGACAACTTTCAGAACTTACTGTTGATTGATAGTTGCAATACTTCTTATTTATATGTTTCGGGGTCCTACTATGCATTATTATTATTTGATCCTTTTTGCTCCCACTCCCGCGAGTTCTTTGTGGTTTTATTATTGCCATTCCTTACCACCGTAATTTTTTATTGTTTGTTTTTCTTGTTTTTTATTCTTGCTTCCAGAATAAACACGATGGTTCTTCAAATTAAGAGAAGGCACTTTAATCCCGATTATATTGGAGTCTATTCCTTCTTAGGCTCACATCATAGTACAAGTTTTAATATCATAAATAAATGTCTATATATAGCACAGTAAAGTAAATATTTATCATAATCATTATTTAATATTTTATACAATCGACCGGCATGTTTCAAATTTCAAAAAATTTTGTTCGAAAAACGTTTATATCCTTCCTTATATAAATTTTTGAGAATAGTGTTTCCATTGAATCTCCAACTACAATACGATTTAATAAAATTCACGTTTTTGCACGTTTCTCATATGTAAACGTTAAGTTCAATTTACATCCACTTTAACTGTACGCAAATACTACGAAATGATGAACGCGACACTTTGAAAGACATTAATATTGAGTTTCCAATGAACATACAATAGATGACTCAAGCTATCCTGCGAAAAATCCCAATATTTTGTGTTATTTTCCACCCCAAAATGACTTCTACAATAAGACATAATGGGTCTATCTTACATCAACTGTAATCATCACTAATGAAAAGGGTCCTTTTAAAGTAACGATGTTTCTGTTTGTTACACTGACTGTGAATTTTTGATGGGGTGGGCGAGGGGGATGAATATTTACGCGTTTCGGTTTAGATATGTTGAATCATGTTCTTGTTTTTCAATGGACAATCAAGCACGCGAGACTAAACTAATTAAAATAAGCACATGTGTGTTGCGTTTGAATTAATATTGAGAAAGTTGTACGGATAAAAAATTATCTGAAATATATGTATTGTACTTTAAGATTGTGTGAAAAATTACATGCCCCTGTAAGGGGTAAAAGCCGAATTTGCCTCCAAACAACAATAAAATCTAAAGAAAAAGGAGCGAAACCATTCAGCATATAGCTGTCAAAGTAAACAACGTACGTTAAAGGTTGCCCAACGTTCGCAGTGTTGTTAAGGGATAAGCACAAACATAGCACGTAAGGAATCTCCAATTCGTGGTTATAATTTTTTAATAAATAATTGTACGAATCCATAGTGATTTCCGTATATAAGTTGTTTGCCCTTTACCATATAGAGGTTGCTTTCAATATCATAAGACTGTAGTCGTTATTAAATCCCAGAGACAACTGGATATTGATCCTGCGGGCGTATTGAATCTACTTTGAATACTTTAAATGTTTCCAAAGTGGTGATAAGAGGGACGCCACAATCGGTATTCTCGTCTTTACTATGTAACCTCAACTAAGGTAATATACTGAAGGTCATGGAATGTGCATGATGCANNACAACAACTTTCGAAAATTCTGAAATATGTGCTGAGATTGAAATGGTGCAAAGAATGTGGGCTGGGGTAAAACTTATCCAAAACAGAGTCAGTCATTACTGCTTACAAGATGATAAATAGTCCCAAAATTTCCTACCGCTAGAATCACTTTATCGAATAGCGTCAAATAGCTTGAAATACATGTTGCAATATCTCCAAGGCTGATACTGCTTTATATTGTTGCAAGAGAGCACATTTAAAATAAAGCGAAAAAAGCTAAAGAAACATACATTAAACTGAAAAATAAATCTCAGCTATAGATTGTCAATCAGTTTTATGCACAAGCTAAGTAGGGAATAAACCGGTTTAAGTAGCGATCATCGAACAGTCTGTAGAGTAATACTTGCTATTCCCGATGTTAATACACTTCAAAAAGTTCATTTCGACATATGACCTGCACTGGAACATAAAGATTGTATTCCAACGCTACTTGCTGATCTGTTTGCATCAACATCAAGAACCATTACTCATGCAAATTGCTAGTCAACTGCTATTTGTAAACATCTGTTTTAGGAAGATCTTTTCCAGCAACAGGTCAATGAAAATTTAGGATCAAATATCAATTACAAATGAAATTTGAAAACGTAAATAGAGTAGTATCAGTCAAACTTTAAGTAACATCCGGAGGATATCAAAAATCAAGATTCCAAGATTGGAACTTGCAAAATTACTGGGGCTCATTTTGATGTTTTAATGGTTTTCAATCAGAGTCTTATTTTAATTTGTGTTACTATGGTATGGTATTGCTTTTGTTGGAGATATTTTGAAAACAGTCGACTTTTTGCCTTCGTATCTAAAATTGTGCAACATTTATTCAATTAAATTCGCGCACATTCGACTTCTAAGGAGATTAAATTTAAAAATAACATTTAATAACGATCAATCATTTATAAGTCCTTTATAATTCAATTCCATTATAAATTTGCCTTTTTAAACTTCTATCTTTTTGTCAGCAAAAACTAATTCATTGCGGTTTTAGAATATATTTTTTGTTGTATAAATTTTATTAAATTAAAATAGAAGTTCACCCTATGAAAAAAATAAGGACATCCATACAACATATTTCCACTAATATAAGTTAATATTTTATAAAGGCTAAGGTATTGTTTAAAACTCGTCTAGGCATACTGCCTACAAGATTTTCGCATACTGCATCCAATATATCATGCCAAATAGCATGAATTAATATTAAAAATTTATCTCTTTCTGTTTATGGGATATTTTACTCTTATTGTCGGATTTTGGATTTAAAGTCAGTGTAAGCGTGTCTTATACATTGATGTTGTTGTCTTAAAAACATTTTCAATTATAGAAAGCTGCTTCAGCTTCACACATACAACAACTCCAAAGACGTCAAACAATATTTTACGTATGATTACAGTAGCTCCATAATACATCAAAATATCCAAATATACATACATAAACACTTTAACATCAATAAAATAAAATTAAAAACTATACTGAGCTTTGTTTCAAAAATGTATAAATTTTAATTTTTGAGACTGTATATCTCAATTTAGAAAAATAGATGCCTGATATTTTTCTTATTAGTTAGTATTGTTATCGCCATTATTTTAAACCCAACATAAAAAAAAAAGAAAACTTGAAAAAGGAGTTAAAAAATTCAATAACTCATAATTCTTCTTATGATCATTTTGATTCCTAGGGATACTTTGGTGTTGTGTTTGAATTTTTTTTTTTTTTGAAGTTTTCAAAGATTTGGAAGTTTTTTTTTTTGTTTTCGTAAATAATACATTATTTATGATATTTGAGAAGGAATAAAAAGTTAAGTGTTGGATGGAAATAAAGAGGTTGAATTATTTGTTCTTGATATTTATTGAAGTAGTCGAAGTCCAGTATGTAGCGTGGTAGAAGTCAGTCCAAGCTTCAAATCTCAGGTCAGACATTTCCAATTTATTATGAAAGGTTGTAATGACCAGTTATATATGTATGTATGTAATATTCCTTCTGCTGAAGACTGAAGGAAAATAGAACAGATGCTCGTCATATGAACTGACGAACAGTATGAACTGTATGCCTTTAGAAGTTATGGAAGAAAAAATATTTTACCAATTTGTATGCAGATTCCTAGCAGCTATTTCCTGAAATGTTGTACTACTCTTCTCATATTTATCACACGTTACAGATAAGCATTAGAAAAAAGTGTTTTGTCATGTGTTTTATTTCATAGATATTGCAGATGGTAATATTTCTGTCAACTAGGTACATATGAAGTAACAGAATTATTCGCTTCGATAATTTGCTATTTCGAAATTATGATAAATTTGCACCTATTACGAACGAGCTGAAAGTCATTCAGTTTTAATCCCAATAAATTTGTCGCTGTAGATTGGTAACTAATTAAATTTTATGGTCGTTATTTATTTCGTGGTCCAACGAAATCGAACAGTTTTAGATTCAAGTACATGCTACGTGCGTAGCAACAAGTTACAGCCGTATTTGGGGAAATCTGTATCTATTGCAACGGGTAACTATTTTACCTCACTTGACGTTGATAACAAACTTTTCTAACGAAATATAACAATAGTTCTTACCATCAAGTTTCAGCTAGCCTTCAATTGAGATTGTTACTAATGCAAGTGTCAATAAGCCGCCCCATCTCAACAATCGGAAACTTATAAGTCGCCGCAAAGCAAGGTTACTAGGTGTCAAATTATTTTTACCATTTAGAAAAAGAAAAATGAAATCAAGCTGACATGGGGTGTTTAATTTTTAGGTAAAAAATTGTGCTGCAATTTACCTCATGGCAAAAATTTTGCCGTAAACTTCATAAAAGTGATAATTAAATGTAATAATATAAAATAGTATTATTAAAATGAATTAAAATTTTTTAACAAAGTCTATCAATAATCGTGACAATTCTATGTACTACAAGTATGTATTAAAAGTATTACATAAGGTAGAATTATGAAGTAGAAGTTAAAGTTCGATCTACGGTTAAATAAAGATTGGACTCAATCCAAATTTCCTTGCTCTTCATAAACATAACAAACAAGCTATGAGAACTGAATTTATGAATGATATTAATCGGGCACAATCGTATTTTTGGGTATTCCTGTGAACAAAAAGCGATATTTCGCTATCCAGCCGAATCCTATATAGCCATGCATTCATTCAGTTAAGAATTGTCGTGACGATATTATGAATTGTTGGTATTACAAAAATACAGCAAAAATTCAAATTTATTTTAAAATTAATGTGTACTAATACTAAGTAATGTTATGTTAAGAAAGTCAAACCGAATTATGAAGGTCTACCTACAGAGTTTATATTGCCAATACACAGGAGGTTTTTTTATTTATACTCTGAAGGCAGATAGAACAAAAATTAGAAGGTCCTCTTATCGAAATACAAAAGATTGCAAAAGTTTTTTTTTAGCATAAACTTATAAAATGAGATGAGACGGTTGGTACCATTGTCCTAAATCAAAGCATATCTTCAAAATGTCATTTAGTTTAAGAGACACATTAACAGATCAGCCGTATCCTTGGAAAAGTGTTAATAAAATAAAAGATAAGAAATGAGCAATCATTTCATCTTAATACTAGAACAAAGACACAAAATTATTATGAAACTCTCTATTGTAACTGCGTAAGGACGTGTCTGTCTGTTTATATGAGTGGAGCCATCACATTTAACAGAATTGGCCAAAAGCCGCATTTAGTTTAAAAACAATTCCACTTCATCTCTACAGAGGTTTGAATTGATGTTTATTTTTGCGCTCTAATGGTATGAATGAAATGCCTTTTGGCTTAAAAATTTTTAAATTACAAAAAATATGTGTACACTGTATAAACACATGAGAGACACATGCATATATATGTGTACGTGTATGTGCTTATTTCATATACACAGTAAAATTTTAATACTTATCTTATGAAACGACATGTCTTAATCCTTATTTCGCTTATTAAGTCGAACAGCTCGCGTGTGCTGTGTTTCATTTTATTTCTTGGCCAATTTTGACGGACTCATTGTTTACACGGTTTTATAATTCAACTTGTAAGGCTGCTTCTCGTGGTAGTTCTGACGCTTTCATCCTCTGAATATTCGATACACTCGTTTGCATTAAGTAACATACAATAAACTAAGATAGGTATTAACACATGTACAAACATGTACATATGTATGGTATTTGTATGTACAGACCCATAGACATAAAAATAAAAGCAACTTTTGATAGCATAAACATGAGAAATTAAAGAAGAAAATGTAAAACAAACCTAATGGCGGTAAAGGAAAGTACATACAATCATTCGTAGTGTTTTACGGCGGCGGGAGTGACATTGATACTGTTCCTGTAGCAGGATACACGATACTTGACGAAACGGAGATGGTGCCTCATTATTATCACCGATTACTTCGAGCGCATTCACACTTTCCATTACTTACACGAATTCGCTCTATTACGCCACCACACTCTTGAATGGGGTAATTCAAAATTTAACCATTCAAATACTGTACGTACAAAATGACATACATACATGCTAGTGTCCTTGTGTATGCGGGTTCGTGAGTTAAGATTTCTTTTTGCGAATAAAGCAAACCGTCCTTTTGTCCCTAGGACAATGACTGTATCATGCTGTTACATTATCATAAAGTGGTTAAGAAATTCTTCATTACATTAAATTCATATACATACGAATATGTACACACATACATGTAGACATACCCAAAGCATTACACTTTTATGAGACATTGCACAGTGCAGCGTAAATGTTCGACAAGAGGAAAACGTTCGCTTTAAATACCTTTCAATTTAAAAAAAAAAAAAAAATGTTTAAGAAATATTTTTTTTTTAATAATTAGTTTGCCAGAACTTATTTAATAAGAAAGCTTCAGTCACACAGAGAATATAACAGTGGTGTGGTGTTGGTTTCATTTGAGTTATTTTATTTTAAATTTTTATTTTTTATTTTTTCTTACATTTTAATAAAGTTAATTTAGAAGCTAATTTTGAAGGTGAAAGTATTACACTGTGCTCTGTTTGTATGCAAAGGATTTCTTGTTGAAGAGCTTTACGATACACATTCGCAATTTAATAAGTTTTTGGGGCTCGTGAAAAAAAAAAACAAAGAAACTATGAACAACAAAGAAACCACAATCATATTTAGGCTTTAAATGTTTTTCTTAGATCATAAAGACAGTATTCCCTGAAGGAATCAATCTAGGCAAAAAGTTCTCGAGTCATTAATGCAGTAATTTTTAGCGCATACGAGCGATAAGCTCAATATTAACAAATGTGAGGATTGTCTTAATCTTATGTTTATGATTTAGCCACCAGGTAGAAGTCTGTACCGACATTTTGATGAATTTGTTGGTAAATTTTGATTTGTTTCTTGGTACTTTTCTAAAAAGATATATAATCGTAAAACAATAAGGAATTAGTATTATAGCTTATTCAATTGTTTTTTTTTATCCCTTCTCAATCTACGTACTTAATTGGTCATTACAACTTAGGATTACAACATAGATTCTCACATCACCTCTGTTGGGTATGTAAATTTTATCAATGAGTGTCGGGATTTACTTTTAACTTCAATTCCGAATGTCAAGATTTAAGTAAGAATTTTATATAGTCTCAGATGTTTTGCTAGAAGACTGCAGAGAGAGAAAGTCGGTGAAAATAATATTCGTTGATATTTCGTTGCTCGAGATGTGTGAGCTTCAGTTTCAATCCCGTTATTTATATTTTAACAGAATATGACGAGATAGGATATATCAATATTAAGTGCAATAGAAGCTTTTTCAATTCTTTTTTTGTAAATTTTTCCATCTCTCTTTTTACCGAAAGCATGTTTTAAGATCTTAACGTGTGTCCGAATATTTAATAAACCACAGGGTGGTTATAATCACCCAGGCCCATATGAATACCATAATAGTCTGTTGAGGTTCTTCTTGGTATGGTAAAGCGTATGCAAATTAAACAAACTAAATTTGTTGGTACGGAATACACGGTGTTAATTGAAATATCAAAAATTCTTCTTCTCTTTCTAAGTAGTAGACCTGAACGTATGATAGTTTGTTTTCGAATTACCACTGCTAGATTTAGATTCCATTTTGACTAGCTCAACTTTTCCACCACTTGTTGTTGCTGTCTAGATTAGCCAATTTAGGCCAAAGAAGTTTATAATTAAGCACCAATAGTGATTGCCATTTATCCTGAAATGGGCTTCATTGCTAGAGATATTTTTTCGAGGAAAATTAGGTTCAATTGCCCATTGCTACAGAGTCCATTCAGCGAAAACACGACATTGTCCACAGTAGTAGATGGCATTAGCAACATATACAGAATAAATAACAACGCATTTGACAGATGTAGCTATAACAAGATGGCTATTATGAACTGTTAAAATTCGGAAGTCCCTGTTGAAAGACTCGATATACAGTGAACAGAAAAAGTCTTAGTACAACCATCACATTTTAGCAATTTCATGAATTTGAAGCAAAAGCCTTTGTATAAAAAATTACATAACATACATAATTGGCCATTACAACCCTTCAGTCAGGATTACGGTCTAGCTTCTCACACCACTTATGTTGTGTGTGTTAATTTTATACATGAGTGGCGGGACTACAGTTTAAAGTCGACTTCCGAACGACAGATTTTTTTGAGAAACTTTTCATGGCAATTTTAATCACTCTCAGAGTTTTTGCCAGAAATCTGCTGAGAGGAAGCCGCCGAAGAAATATTTTTTTTATATTTCGTTTTTGATGTCTGATCGGGAAAATTACGGTTTTTATATATACATATATTTTTTTATTAATTTATTTCTATTTATTATAAAACAAAAAAATTTTTTACTGTTTTTCACAAAACAAGATGAAAATAAGGAAATGTTTCTATTGACTCCATATGTTGGTAGTACCCCCAAGAAGAACTTAGAGTATATTTAAAATTCAAAAGCCTAATATATTAAAAAGTTATCCCTTATATTTAGTGCGAGATCCCTAAAGGGCTAACACTCCTTTGAACACATTTTAAATTGAATGTACCAGTTTTGTTTAGTGTTTTCTAGTTAAATGTTTTCAGTTAACTATTGCTTTACGTATAATAACTAAATAACCGTTTTTCCAAATGATCTCTTATGTAATCTCTTGGAGTCATATTGGGAGTCATATGTAAGAGTCTTAAGCCTGTGAGGGACTTTGATAGGCAAATCACATCTTCACATATGCAGCCGTATTGTTGGGTTCATTGACATGTTGGAAGTGATAACCATTGCAAACTCTTAATTCTTTCGATCTTTTGATGAATTTATTCTTTAGAACAAGCAAATTGTAATAATGGCCCTTAGTCTACAGGAGAGACTTCTGCAAAAATGTCACAAACAATCATTTTCAATCTTAATCTCAAAATTGTTGTGCGTTTTTCCTCCGCACTGACAAGTAACATAATAAACCGATGAATTCGGTAAATATTTACAAAATAATTTCGCTACTTAATGCACATGTGCGCAGAAATTATGGCCTTGCGTCATAATCTACTCTTTTTTATGGTCTTTCGCGTAATTTGAGACGTGTATTGTAGGGTTGCTATTTAGTTCTCTCCGTATACAATTTTACGTATCTTGCACAAGACAAATGGACGACAAATACAAATACCTTATTATACAAGTTCATTTTCTATAAATATATGTACAAATATTCACTTCTAAAGACATTGTCTATATATATATCACACATACAACATATGTCCAAATAAGTATGTACTGTTACTGGTAGTACGTACTGGACTTGATAGTAATTTTGCATTATTGAGAATAAAGTAAACGAACATACAAGTCTGAAATATTAAAATCGGTGATAATTTAAAACACAAAAATTGTTATTCGGAGTTCGGAGACGATAGTAAGTAAGTACCTCTGTGGATTATTAGGATACTTTTTTTGGTCTGATTGAGAGAATTATTACAATTATAAATATTATGATTATTTTATTTGTTTTTTTATATTTTATTTTATTTACTTATTTTTATTTCTTCTTAACATGGCCTGTAAACATCAGAATTTCTTTAAATTAATTTTCCTGCAAATAATTGCCCGAAACCAAACGATTGTGACAGGTGGCGCCATCCAGCTGTAGCCACAGTTGAGCCCACAAGAGGCCCGTTATCGTGTTCTGTTCACAATCATTTCAAAGAAGTAAGGCCCAATCAAACCACTTGGCCAATATCTACACTAGACATTGTTCGCTGTATGTAGAATTTTATCCAATTCCATAATTTTTTGCATTTACTAAGCAATTAAGATAGAAATGTGCTCCAGCCAAGCAGATGACTTTTTTCAAAAAAATTCCATTGAATTTACTTTGCTCTATTACCCCTTAAACGAATTTTTGACGCTTTCCGCAATCTGTGGGTTTGAGTTCCTAAGTAAATTGAATTTTGTACGCATGAAGGTAAAATTCTTTTGCAAAATATCGCTGCATGGTGCTTCGTGAAATTTGCAGTTATTGAGGACAACGCCGAATTGATGCTTTCACGTTGTTTCGATTACAGCTGCAATATTTTCACGAGACCTACGTTGACGTATAGAAGTCTTACTAAACATAGGCGACCCAGTTGTTTCAATTTTTTTTGGACTATTCTATGAATGTTGAAATTTCTTCGAAATTTCAGACCTGCGTACTTGCATTACATGCGTTTTTCCCATTCTATATTTTACTTTTTACTACAAGTTGCACAC
>QOCX01001040.1:34266-48775 GCA_005959815.1 Sarcophaga bullata | reverse complement strand
TTTTTTTATTAATTTATGTTTATCTTTTTTTATTATTCGTTTAAACTAAAAAATAACAAACAACAGACGCACACACCGACACACAAACGAAAGAACTGAACTGAAACTGAAGATTTCACATTGACAATACAAGCCTTTCTGTAGAATAACATTTTGTCAACTAAGAGAACAGAGCAAAAAACTCATACAAACACATGCCCATACCACCCAGAAACTGTTCTGTACGTTTCAAATAAATGACAAGGCAGAGAGACATACATGACATAGTCTCTCTTAACATACACAAAAACACATCATTCTCATACGAATACAACATTTTAAATGTTTAAGAAGAGGATAATAAACGCAGAACAGAGAACAGTGAAAAAAAAACTTTGGTTGGCGAAGGGTTTCCTGCTTCCTTTAGTTGTTACTTTAAATTTTTTTTTTCTTTTTTTGTAATCTTTTCTCTTCTTTTCTTAATATTCAATGGAATGTCGGATTAAATGTGTGTTAAATTCTATACTGTACCACTATACCACTGGGGTATTAGCTAAGAATGTTTAAAAAATGGGTGCCATTACGCTTAAAATAGTATTGTTCACATAGAATTCAGCTACACAAATGAATTTCCTTAGAAATGTATGCATGATTTCCTTAATCAGGATGTGGGGATAACAGACTCCAAAGGTGTAGTGAAAGGGCTAGGAGGGCTCCAAGATTTGAAATCTGTCAAGGGCTGCTCTGACATTTTGCTCTCCCATGACTGTTTCAATGCAGATTCAGTCAAATTTTTCTATAAGAGTGAAAGAGCAGGTCCACTACCATCGTTGTCCGTGCCAACGGTCCTCTGACTTTTGTATAACAGAAGCAGGATGGTTGATTGTTGCAATAGCCAAGGTTTCTTCCTTTTCCAAACACATAGCGGTTGGACCATCGGCATATATTTGAGGGAAAAAATGGTTTAACCTTAAACCCTTCTGAGACAGAGAAAGAGAAAGAGAGAGAATCACCTATATTCGTTTATAAACCACAAGGTCCAGCAATCAGTTCCTTAAAGTCCTTTTGGGGAAACTTTCTGCAAAGGCTTGGCACAATGTGAAAACTTCAATTGGTTTTAACTTTTTCCATAAACAGCTCAGTGTGCATGTAGTCCTTCTTTCTTCTTCATTTCATTTGGATAATTTGTAAACAGCATTCTAAGGCTTACTGTTTTAGATTAACTAACCAACTAACCGAACATAACCTAGCTTAGAGAGGACGCAGCATTTTTTCTGTTTCTATAATGAATATTATTTAATCAATCGTAATGTATTTATACGCTTGGAGAGCAATAGAGCATCGAAGTATAAGTGCAAAACAAATATTTCTTACAAATTCGATGTGAGATTTAACGCTTTCAAAAAACCTACAATTTCGAAAAATAAAAATCAAAATATTTGGTTTTCAATACCACTGTACTTTATGTACCCTTTTCAATACAGCTCTCAGTTGATTGATACTGGATACAATGGCAGCTCTAATTAGATTGTCTTATTTCACGTATGGAAACTTCGGAATCTTTCGTCATGCGATGTGTTGCTGCATATTTTGATCACTGTTTTGTTCCTTGTAATTTACTTAGTATTTACTTGTGCAAGTCTAGTTACCGTATGATGTGTATATTTTGTTGGTGTCAGTTTGTCTAGATTGCTTATTTTCGTTTAGATTGGAACGGTACACAGAACAATGTATAATAAAGTATAGTTACAGTAACAGGTATACCTCTGCGGTTCAATTTAAGTTCGGATTTAGATTATTTATCTTGATAGATAGTTTAAGAGAGGTAAGAAGTAACCCATTTACGTAGGTAGATGGGTATTTAGTAGCACTGTGTCTGTTCTAGAGAGTTGATAGGTTACAGGATAACGCGAAAGTCCAGAGCTGATCTGATTCTGATCGAAAAAGATTTGTTTTGCTGCCTGGATGTCAGAGCAGTTAGGATAGCAGTACTAGCATTTAGAATCAATTCCGCACAGTAACTACTGACCATTACATAGGTCTGAAACACAATGCAATATTTAAGGAGGCAGAAAGGTAGTATAAAATTAGCTTTTTACAACCCAATTTATTCAAACGTTGAGGACCATCTGTGCAGATCCCAAAGCAGAGTACTTACTGGCAATGCCTGGGGTTAGGCATTTCAGCTGAGAGATGCTTGCCGTCGAAAGCTACGTTATTCATTAAGAGACCGGAAAATCAAAAGTCGGGGACTTATTGACCAGCTTTTCGTGTTAATAATACCACAATAAACCAATGAGTACAACCAAATGTAAAAATTGTTTAGCGTTATACTTTACTGTCAAACTCGGTTGCCTACCAATTAAGGCCGATAATCTTTAGCAATAATTGCTGCAATAAAAATGAAATTTTTAATTGTGTTTTAATTTAAAAATCGAAATATTTTATGTTTAAAACACTATCGGTGTTATCGACAAATATTTAAAATATAAACAACAACGATAATATTTTTTTTTATTTTTACTTACAATATGTGTGAGTAGAAATGTAATCAAAATATCCAGCTGAGCCGGAAATTATTTTTGTTTTTTTTTGTTATTGTATTTCAATAATTTGAAAATTCTAATTATTTGCAAATGTTAATTTATTTGATACACCAGATACTATACAATCGCCCAACAACAAAGGAGGAGAACGTATGCCACCTGTACGGAAAATTGTTTTATGGTATGTGGAGTTTCCAAATAAATATTCCACTTAAGGAGGGGAATGTGAAGCATAATGATACCGTTTTTAATATTTAAGCATTGCAATTAAGGTCAGTTATTTGCATTGGCATACTTTCCCTATTGCTATTGTTGATTACGCACCAACATAGAATGTTTATTTGATACATTATGTTCGAATTTCAGAGATATAACAACAACAATTAGAACATGCACACATACAAACAAATATACAAACATAATTTCAAACATACACGCCTTTACACTTGTGCATTGATTTGAGTATTTCATAGCATTTCTATTTAGTACTACATATACGCATGCATGTATTTGTATAAGTATGCGTATGTACTTCTGCGTAGTTATATTTCATTTATAAACAGTACAATAATAATTTCCTTCACATATATATGTCTTTATGTATGTACCTATGTGCATATATATGCGGTTTTCTATGTATTAAAGCACTTAAATTTTCTTATTGTAGTTTAAAGTAGTCGGTCGCACTTTAACAAAATGATAGACACAGAGTTTCTCTGTCTAAGCCAAAGAAAATCTATAAACACTTACACATGCAAGCAATTTAACACATGAATTGTGTGCATATAGCACATGTTTTTGAGCCTTACATACACAATCATATATAATGGCAGCACATACAATAAACAAATCCTTGCAGATACACACACACACACACAGAGGCCTACTTAAGCAATCATTCATTTTCTTATACAATTACGTGTATTGTTGAAGTTGTTTGTACGCTATACACAGCAAATGGCATTCGAAGTTTTTCGGAAAAGTTTTGTCCTGCACAATATTAATATTGTTCAAAACGTTTTTTATGGTTTTGTCGAAAACTTAAAATTACTAACATGAGTTTGTGAGGAAGATGGTTTTTAAATGTTTAGAGCCTCTTAAGTCATTAGCATGCTATTACAGTATCAGCCCTTTAAGTCAGTTTTATCTCCTGCATACGCAGAATAGCCTCAACCGGCAGTTCACTAAGTACTGCCTATCTTGGTTTACCCAAAATAAGTTAGTTTATATTGTCTTAGTCAAAGTCAGGTAGTATATTGGCTTGTTACATACGAGAACGTGGTTCAAACCCATGTCAGATATCTCAACATGGGCAACTTCCTCTCAGCAAAAACTCTTAGAGTAAATAAAAATTTTCAATGAAAAGATTCTCAAGATATATCTGCCATTTGCATAAGGCTCAAGGTGGCAACTTCATTTATCCAATACTCTTTACCATTTCGGTCTTTTGCATTTCGGTGTCAAAGTTTTTCATTTTTCATTTCTTACATCAAAATCATTATCACTGTTCTGCTGCTAATTATCATATGCCTCGACAAGCATTCTATGCGACTCTTCAGCACTTTTCATCAAATGATGTCAAAAATTTAATGCTTTTCACAAATCATTATTTTATGGTACTGATTACCTAACTTTGTGTAATTTTACTTACGTGCCTCTGCATCTTGCTCAGCTGCGGCAGTCTAAAGATTTTCGGGTAAAATTCCACCACAATTCCACGCTGTCAAAGTTTTTCATTTTTCATTTCTTACATCAAAATCATTATCACTGTTCTGCTGCTAATTATCATATGCCTCGACAAGCATTCTATGCGACTCTTCAGCACTTTTCATCAAATGATGTCAAAAATTTAATGCTTTTCACAAATCATTATTTTATGGTACTGATTACCTAACTTTGTGTAATTTTACTTACGTGCCTCTGCATCTTGCTCAGCTGCGGCAGTCTAAAGATTTTCGGGTAAAATTCCACCACAATTCCACAATCTGATTAACAGATTTCGGCCTGCCTTAATATAACCTTCTAAGCGCCTCTGCTTCTTGCGCGCCTACGCCAGTTGGTCATAGCAATCGATAATAGAACTTCCTTGATCTGGTTCTTCAAACTCAAACAAGGTCTACTTCTTCGCCGACTTCAGCAAATTCCCACATCAAATATCCATCACGCCAGAGTATCCTGTTCCCTTCAAACGAAATGGCCTAACCATCGCAGCCGCTGGATGTTCATCAGATGCAGATCACTGTTCTATCAGATGCAGAAATCATCACCATCTAGCACTGGACCGAAGATCTTAAGTAGGATTTCTCTCTCGAACACTCTCAAGGCTGCTGCATCTGTGCTTAATAGTGTCCATGCCTTTGCGCCATAAAGAAGCACGAAGAGGATGAGCGCCTTGGAGAGTATTAGTTTTATCGTACAAGAGAGATCTCTGCTATTCAATTGCCTATTGAGACAATAGTAGCACCCGCTGGCAAGATTGATCCTGTGTTTGATTACCAGACTGACATGTCTCTGTGCCATAAGGAAACACGAAGAGGATGAGCATCTTGGAGAGTATTAGTTTTATCGTACAAGATCTCTACTATTCAATTGTCCATTGAGACCATGGTAGCACCTATTACCAAGAGTGATCCTGCATTAGATTACCAGACTGACATCAGATAATCAGATAATTCCTTGACTATATCGAAAGTATAGTTATCGGCCATAATCTGAGATCCAATATGCCGTATCATATACTTCGTTTTGCAGTCATTTAATGCCAAAATTATCTTATTAGACTCCCGCTCAATAGCACAAAAGGCAACAGTAACATAACACTTGGCACAGGGTTCAGAATTTCAGCTGACATAGCAGGTTTATATTGAAAACCGTTAAAAAGGGAATTAAATTGAATTCTTGCATTGAATTTTGAATTTAATACTTAAAACTCCGCCACCACATTTGAAATTTCAAACTCATGACTACTGACTTCGAACTCCGACTAACTCTTGTCTATATTGGCTTCGAACTCTGAATCACTCTGTCATATGCTAGTATTTCGGTTATTGGTTGCCTCTGACTAAACTAAATTAATAATTTTAGAAATAGATTCCTTAAGACTAAGGGAAACTGAAACCTTACACAGTTTAGAAACAACTGATACCACTGCAACTAATAGAGCATCTAACAGTCGTTATAAATCGACTCAAACAATAGCTGAGTATGTGTAGTAAACATGTTCCATTTATTTCAGACAATATAGGCTATTGTTAGCCAAGAAAACATATTCATACATACAAACATTTGATACATATGTATATACATATACTAACTGTAAATTATACACACAAAGTATTATAGTAAATACGTGTGCATGTATGTATTTATGTAGGCATTGCATATAAAATATTTGAAAAAATTTTTATTTTATTTTTGTATTTAATTTATTATTTTTTATTTATTTTTATTATTATTTATTCATAAATTGTTTAGTTAATACTGAGTATTATTGTACAATAAATAAAATACGATTTCAGTTGTTTGAATTTTTCTTTTTTTTTTTCTTCATTTCATATTTCATAGGTAGATTCTGTTCCTGACATGTGTTTTTGTATAGTTCAACTATTACTTGACCAACTTTTCCGTTTTGAAACATATTTTTTTTTATTTACTCATTGACCTCAAACGTTTGCCAAGCACGTACAACAACTTTACAGGTAGTTGATAAGAAATAACTTTTTTTTTTAAATTAAATTTTTAAGATTTTTCAGTAACTGAATTTTTAAGATTTTCCAATCGTTTAATACCAGTAAGGTTTTAAGTTTAATGTGTAGTACTAACATATATTGATAACATTTAAATCGTTTTAGAGTTTTATAAAGTTTATTCAATATTTATTAAAAAAAATTAATTTATAATTAATAAAGAGAGAATAATTAACATTGTCTTAAGCACATCCTTCGTTTAAGCATTAAGTAATGGATTGAATAATGGCCCTACAATATAGCTGATTGTGATAAAGGTTCATAGGTTTTCGTATTGTTACGTTTTTACCTTTAGAAACATTTGAGAATATGTGCCGTAGATTGCAAATAAAAATAAAATAATTTGTGTTTTATTTTAATTAAATCCTTTATTAATACACAAACTTTTGTGTGCCACTGTTCACAATTTGATTCTAACAAAATAATTGCTTTATTTGTTATTCCTTTGTTTATGCCCTTTGCGATTAAACAGATAACAATTACGACACAATTGTTCTGTCGATCTTTGTAACGGAGATCTTCAAACCACGATTGCTTTACTTCACACGCAGCGCGTCTTCACACAAGACTGACTGAACTTCTACTCCGATTTTTCATATTACGACGTAAACAGTCTGATGAATGTTCTCGTAGGCGAAGGTTCTAGTCTTCGCCTTCAAGGAGAATTCTATGAATGTAAACAACATGTTTACATTCAAATATGTTTGCATGATTGTGTTTAGTGTATGTATTTACGTTTGTCCCTGCTGTTGTTGTTGTTTGTTGTTTACTTGCTTATTCCTTTTTTTCGTTGTACTGATGTTGTTTTATTCTTCTTTATTTGTCAATCAGGCAAACAAGTCCGTTGTTTTTGTTTTTGTAGCTTTTGTTTGACATTTTAATGTTAAACGATGTTACACCATTTCCATTTTCGCAACAATATGATATTTGAAATGAACTGAGAGCACGCTTAGAAAACAGAATATTAGACTGCTAGTTAATCGTTGTTAATAATATGTTCATGAGAGAAATGTGGCAATAGATTTTATAACTTCACTTAGATTAGGTTAGTTTACTCGTTGGCCCATATGGCCCCTTATACCTTCATTTAATTCTCATTTAAATTATTTCATACGCAGCCTGCCACCTCTTGCCTCATTCACAGAAAACTCCATTAAATGGTCACATCCTACACACCATCAAAGCATTTTTTATGTGACCATAATTAAACCAGGGAAGGATTACATTACAACCCTTCAGTCAGGATTACGATCTTCATTCTCACACTACTTATGTTGTTTGTATTAATTTTATCTATGAGTGGCGGGACCTACAGTTTAAAATCGACTCTGAACGGCAGATTTTTGAGAAAATTTTCATGACAACTTTATTTACTCACAGAGTTTTTGCCAGAAATCTGCTGAGAGGAAGTTGCCGAAGAAATATTTTTTCATGTTTCGTTTTGTTGGCGATATCTGGCCTGGAGTTCAAACCGTGGCTTCACGTCTAAAAAGCCACCACACTAGCTACTAGATTATGGCAACTACATATGGCCAACATCACTTCACTTAATTCTATCGAAGTTATTTCAAATGAAGGCATACTCTTGCCTCATTAACAGAAAACAGCTTACATCCAATCAAAGCATTACTCACTCGACAATAATTAAACTGGGTTAGGATTTGCTTTTTTAAATTCAAGAGCTAGTCTAAAGTACAGTCGCAGTTCGAGAATTTATTGGCCGTAAAAATATTACAAATTTCTGACCGCATTTTGTTACCAAAGACAATCTCTGAGAAAAATTTATGGAAACGCCAGTCTTTATTAAAAATTTTAAGAAAACATATTGCATTGCACAGAACAATACTTATACACACATATTTACAAACAACCCTTCAGTCAGGATTATAATCTAGCTTCTTACACCAACAATGTGGTGTTTGTTGCTATCACCCATGAGGGGCGGCACCTTCATCTCCGAAAGACACTTTGTTTTGAAAAGCTTTTCATTGCAATTTTTATTTCCTCCCACAGTTTTTGCCAGAGTTATGTTTAGAGGCAATCGCCAAGGAACTATTTTCTCATATTTCGTTTTGTTGGAGATGTCTGAACTGGGGTTTGAACCGTGGCTTCACGTCTTATAAGCCATCACACTTCCTATAAGACTAGAGCGACTTCACATACATAACTACGTTGGTAATTGATTGAAAACCTTTAGGTGCCATACTTACTAACTTAGTTAATTGGTTATAACAACTCATTAGCCATGATTACAACCCAGTTTCTCACGTCACCCATGTTGTTCATGTCAATTTAATCAACTTAAACGTAAGACCCGAAGAGGCAGATTTTTTGAGAACCGTTTCATGGCAAAATTTTTTATTTACTCTCAGAGTACTTATTGACAATAGATTGCTTCATATTTCATTTTATTCGAGATGTCTGGACTGGGATTTGAACCAAGAGCTCGCTTCTACTAAGCCAATACAGTGAATTCTAGGCACCTGAGGACGAGATAAACCGGCTTCCATCCAGCTTCCAGATTAAAATGATAAAAATTATAAATTAAAGATGATTTTTGTTTTGATCCATTGCTGATTAATACATTCCCAGTCACGTCTGTCCATTTCCACTTACGTTAAATAGCATTCATAGGACAAGCCGAATTATTTATACGGAAAATCTATCGAAAATAGTATACATGACCTAGAAATTAAAACCTTTTTATAACACATGATCAGCGATTTGAGGCACCCAACTCCTTCAGTATTATTATTATTGTGGCCGGTCTTCATAAAAGTGCCACATGATTTTCCACATCGCTTTTTAGAAATTTAAAACCCCCTTGAAATAAAAACTCCGTTTAAATTCGATTTCAAAACTCTTCATTCATAAAACGTAGAGTTTGTGCGAATGTTCACTCACTCTCGACTATGACGTCGAAAAACATGAATTTTTTTGCTTTGTGATGAGACATAAATATTAAAGGCTGAACAATGCAAAAGCGAGAAAACTCACATGAATATTTCAAAAATGTCGTTGCAATTGACATTTTCATAAATTTATCATCAAATTCAGTGAATGACATTGACTTTTGACATATTCAGTGTGCCAAATAAAATACGTATGTAAATACACTCAGGAAAAATGTCAAATGCAATCCCGAAAGTGACAAAACATTAATTGAAGCCTACGATTGGAATTTCGAATGAGCAACGATGATGGCAACGCTGTTTTCATTTCATTTTCTAACACTCTCAAGACTGCAGGATTCTGTCTTTAATTTCATGTCTTCTTAATATGTACTAAGTTGACTGGTTGACGCTGATTGACACATTTACGCGCATTCTATTGGCCATTACTTACTTACTAGCTCACTTAGTGTTAACAATACGTCCAACGGATTTCAAACTGTCTTAATACCTCCTTGCAGGCGCCTCAACTTATCGCTTCCAATTGATGGCAATGCTTCGTTAATTTTGTCTCTACGGTGACTTCCGACAATCCCCGCGTTAAATACCAATCTGTCGTTGTATCCTCTTCTATCCAAACGACATGTCCCAGCTGTTGTATGTTAATATGCTGCACATCGTCCATATCGTAAAAGAACGCAAAAATCATCGCCTAATCACACGAACCTGAAGATGCTTTGTTACGCTTCGCTGCATAACAGCATCCATGCTTCTATGCCAGAAAGAAGCACAGGGAGTATGAACGACTTGTAGGACACTAGTTTGATCACACGAGAGAGGTTCCAGCTACCCAATTACATATTGAAACCATAGTAACACCCGTTGGCAAAATTGATCCTACACTGGATCTCCAGATTGACATCATTTTCGCTGGTAACAGTCTCACCAAGATAATCAAATACACTGACAACATTGAAATCATAGTTATCGGCCGTAATCTGAGATCTGCTACGCCAAATATTTTTATTTGTCGACAACATATACTTTGTTTATGACCTCATTTGCTGTCAAATTGATCTCCAATCCCAATTTCACTAAAGGCAGCAGAAACATCTCGCTTGAAACTCAAGCAACTAGACACTTTTGTGGAAAATAGTAATACACTTCCGCCGTCTACAGAACAAGCTCCACGATGAAGTTGAGAAGGTCGCATGTTAGGTGATCGCCCCGTATGAAACCTCTCACGGTTTCAAAAGGCTTGGAATATCCATTCCAACCATGTTGGGGCTGCAGTAGCTGCTCAAGGAATACCGAGCTAAGACATAAAGGCGAAACACCATTCCTTATGGGAATATTTAAGGGTACCTTACAGTCGACAAGAGGATGGTGGCGACAATTTATTGGCTTTCAAATCTTTTGCAAGATTTTACCTAATGTGAAGATCTGATCGATAGTCAGTATTTTGACAACTGGCTTCGTTGTTCATACAGTACGCCCAGAAATCCCCTATAACTGTTCCACAAATATCATTATGAATCGAATTGTCTCTCAAAGGCGTCAAGCATACCGAACACTTTTGTGTGAGTGTGTATTTTTTATGGCAATTTTCTAGGTTAGAACATTTTGAGCATCTACCATATATAAAAATTTCCAAATAAACAGTGAAATATGGCTATGACAAATATCTCTAGCTGGCGAAATCTAATCTTCAAGGAATATGGAAAACAATGCCTTACGTGTTGAAATAATTTTCCATTAAAAATCTTTTCCTTGTCATTAAAATTAAACTCTACTGTAATTACTAGCATTTGTGTGTGTGTGTGTGTGTGTGCATTTGTCAGATTTGTTGATTACATATGAAATGATTGGTTGGAGTACTTCTGTTTGTTGTTAAGCCACGCACTTTAAATGCATTTTAAAAAAACTCCAACAACAATTGTTATTGGGTGGGTGGTTGATGATTGACCTCAATACATATTAAATATATCATCATGATATTTATTTGTATTGTTGTACAGTTAGCCTTCAATAAATGTATTTTTTGTAAATATTTTCCGCATACACGCGTGCATTTGACTTCATATGCCAGCGGATATTGACTGTCATTACCAATAAAATAGTTCGTTCCAACGTTTCACATGTTTCATTGTTGTCATCCAATTTATGAACACTGATTAAAGTCAAAAACATGAATAAAATTTCAATTGGCAGCAGATAGCTTATGGGCGTTTTTTTATTTTTTATTTGAATTAAAAGCGTAATTACTGTTGTCATAGCAAGCAAATATAAAATGAAAAGCGATTTCATGCTTAATTAGCTTTCCATTGTACTTCTTGCTAAACGAGTAGCTCTGGGCATTCCACTATTTTTGAGGTCAATACTACGGCCCCGGCGAACATGGACTCATCTCCCTGCGGAATATTATTTTGACAGGAGTTTTCATTTTCTGATGCCGAGCAAGAACGACTGGGCCACAAACATGAGCATTTCCCCAGAACTCCTGGATGTATAGACTGATGGCTCTGAATTCGATAATGGGGTTGGTAGCAGTGTCTACTCTGAGAAACTGGACCTGAACATATTCCTCTAACTGCCGCAGTTAGGTAGCGTGTTTCATGCGAAGTTAATGGCCATTTACCGGGCCGCTCAATGAATCAACGGTACTCCTCTCACTCGTATCTAAATCTTCCCTGATAGTCAGGCTGCTGTAAGATTTCTATCGAGCATTATGATTAACTCTAAGCTCGTTATGGTCAATGATCTTGCCAGCAGGTGCACTTCTTTCAGAATTCTCGTCAATCGATTTGACTTCGGTTAAATTAGCCATTAGGAAAAAAATTCTTAAGAGGTGCCCTGGACCAATGAGGAATCTTGCTCCACTGTCAAACTCACTTGGGCCTCGATGGATAGAAGGCGCACCAACCAACTACTTGGACCAACCAATACTCGGAGAAATTTGCCCCACAGTCAGACTCACTTGGCCCTCGATGGATAGAAAGCACAACAACTAACTATTCGGACCAACCAACTACTCGGACCAATCAACAACTCGGTGGAATCTTGCTCAACTGTCAGACTCACTTGGCCCACGATAGATAGAAACCGCACCAACCAACTACTCGGATCAACCAACTACTCGGAGGAATCTTGCTCCACTGTCAGACTCATTTGGCCTTCGAAGGATAGAAGCGCACCAACCAACTACAGGACATTATGGGAAAGACTGTAGGTCCCATCTAACGACTTATGCCAAGTGTGTAGATCTGTTGAAGGGGAAGAAACTGATACACACTTTCTTTGTCAATACCCATCGCTTGCGTGGTGTAGATATAGGCTATTTGGCGCTCCATTCCTCCTCAGCTTAAAAAAGTGAGCACCCGTTGATATCAAGGTCATAGCTTCGTTTATTAAACATTCATGCTGATTTTCCAGCATAGGGGTAGTCATGCTGCTAATGTGCAGTCCTTGCGCTGACCAACTTCTTCCCAAGTTTTGTAAAATTCTGTCAGTACAGGGACTGCCCTCGTTACAATGGGTCGCTATCAGAAAGATTGAAAAAATGCGTAGCCAACAATGGTCAATACTTTAAAAAAAAATTTCTTTTACTTTGGTGTCGGTATACCTGGAATATCGGAAAGTACGCATTACGCGCATTGCGGTCATTTAAGACTGCTACAACAGACAAAAAGTAAGAACAAAACTACGAGTTATCTCGTAGTTTGGCAGTCAATGTCTTAAGAAACTTTCTGGCTGAAAATAAAAGCATGACCTATGAGATTGAGAGCATGTTCCTGTCATGATCTGGATATCACTATAAAATCTGATCTGTTTTCTTTGAAACACTAATTGCATATTCTTACTTCTTCATGTATCTAGCTTCTCAGATTGTTTTGTGGGATTGTTAGTTAAGAGGTAACATAATGAATCACAGGATCTTCGAGTGTATTCGCTCATAGCAGGCGACCAGTTCTACTGGCAAAAGGATATTGACTTTACCCGGTGCTTGGGCACTGGCTTGAGGTACTTCTGATAATACCGCCCAGTCAAACAGTCAAATTTTAAACAATACAGAATTAAATTAAAATGACACGAAATAAATGAGCATTTCCCGGAAATAATTTTTAATATGAAAATATTGAAATAAATATTGAAAATCACCTTGTAATTAATTATTGTGTTACATTCCAATTAAAATTGAATTTATTTTCGCAGAAGTTTTCATTCACGTTTCTATTTTCATTTTCATTTTCATTTCCATTTCAATTCTAATTAAATTTTGATGTATTTTTGCTTTGCTTTTCATTAAAATCCCACAAAAACTTTCAATTTTACGTGCCACACAAGAAATATTTTATTTACGTGTGCTTTAGTATGTGTTTGTATGCCTGATGAGGCATAGTTTTATTACAAAAAAAAATAAATACGTTTTAATTTAAAGATAAACTTTGTTTAAAGATAAAAACAAAACTTATTTTCATCTTTTTACATTACCACCTACTCCTCTCTCTATCCAACCCTCTTCCATATTCAGGTCTCAAGATCTATTTCGTGCTTGTTTCCAGCAATTTTTTTTTTTTTTGTTTTTAATTTCTTGACTTTATTTACAGTGCGGGTATAATTTTCAACTTTTCAACAACAAAACTGAAAAACTTATTTTGTTGCAGAAGCAAAATAAAAAAATAACAAAAACCAAGAGCGAATGAAGAAAATCAGGCATAAAAAATAAAAGAAAAAAAAAAAAAAACTTTAACTGTCAATAACTTTGTGACTGGCAGTAGAGGAAACGGTGGACATAAGGAAAAACTTTTTAACCAACATCTCAAGTTAAATCAAAGTTAAGATTGCGGTGTGCGTGTAGGAAAATGTTCCCATCAACAAAAAGACAGGTGATGAAATGTGGGCAAAAAAAAAGGAAAAAAAAAAAGGAAAACAAAGAAATTTTAATAGACACTATAACGGTGTTTGATTGCAACAGTTGTGCTGGCAACTTTTCTTAAAATCAGAAGACATTTTTCGATGCTTTGCTATCAAGGTGGACTTATTAAATTAACAATTTTGAAAAACAGACAACAAAACTTAGCATATACTCGTATGTATCATGGTTTTGGCTCATTCCTACTAAGCGTTCATTTATTTCATTTTAAACTGATTCCACTATAAAGTCTGATACTCTCTTATAAAGCGGGTGTTCATACACATAAAATTAAAGACAAAAATATTCGATAAAAGACTCTTCAGGCTTGCCTGAGAATAAATCGTTCATATACCTCTTCTAGCAATACTGTGTTTTCTAATTTACACACATACATACATAATTGTTTCTTACAACTCTTCAGTCAGGCTTACA
>QOCX01001040.1:18175-33207 GCA_005959815.1 Sarcophaga bullata | reverse complement strand
TGATTTCAATGGCCAAGTGCCACACATTGTTCATATCACGTTGGATATTTTGCACGATGATTTGAGGCCATGGAGATGATGTGAATTGCCCACCGGAACTTTATCTTGTGGGGATTTTCTTAAGTCGCAGGTATATACCAATACAATACAAAACGGTCCTCAAAACCAACATAAGCCATGCCATTGGTCAAAACCAATTTGTTTAATACGTCTGAGTCCTGAAAATTTTGACATTTCGGAAGCTTTCTGCTTAGAGAAGCTGTGGTATCAACAGATCTATACATCACTTACATTTACTATTGCAATCTTAAAGGACATTTATGACACAACCAACAATAAATGTATTTCGGTACTAGAAGTCTTTTAATCAACTCAAGGTGTTGTTGATTTCCTAAGCTTGCAGAAATTTTCATCAGTTAGATGCAGAGGCGTTCCTATTTTTATAACGATTACAAGCAGTTATGCATGGATTTTCATCAATTTGGGTATCCGATGACTCCAGTTGATAGTGTGCGTACACTTCAAGTGCCGAGATCGTGGGTTCTATTCCAACCAGAGGCTCTATTTGTTTGTGATTGCTTGCCTGACACTGTATATGATTACTACATAATAGGAAAAGAAAATGAGAATTATTAATAAAAAAGCAATCTGGAAAAAGAGTAAGAAAGGAACCAAAGATCTAGAAGCCCTTTGCCTCATATTTAATTAATTTATTACCTTAGAAATTTTCATTGTTTTATTAACAACATAAATCTACATTAACTGCCTATGGGTCTATGCTCAAGAGAACACCCTTTTCAAGAAGAAGGAGAAGAAAAAAATCGTGTGTTATTCTTAATGTCCGTTATTTAGTTTGATGCTGCTATTATTTGATTATCGATAAATTCAACTGACTGTCCAAACTTTTATAGTTAAACAAGCAAATACAAATAATAAGGACAACAACAGCAACAATAACAACAACAACGACAACAGCGACAGCAGCAATAGCAACATAAACAATAATAACAAGGACAATAGCTTAAATCGACTTTAAATAATGGATCTTTGATAAGCTGAATGGATATTCTTCGTTTCTACAGATGAAATCCAAAACAAGAAAATTATCGATTGTAACAAATGAAATTCAATTTCATTCTACAATTCCATTGATTTACTGGGGTTTTTGGCATTAGAAACGTAAACAAATACAAAATGAAAGAAACTTTACATGTGTGGGTATGGCTGCGTGGATATGGGAGCAATGCCTGTGGCTGTGTGTTAGCGTTGTTGTTGATACAATATTATTCAATGTGTCAGGATGTGTTTATGCGTTTATGTTTAGATGTAAAGTTTTGTTTTTGTTTATAACTGAATACACATGCATAAATTATAACTGTCACATATACATAGTTACATACATTTACACATACTTTTCTATATTCTATATATGTATGTAGAAATGCCATACATATGCAGAATACATCCTGTTCGCTGTCAGAAATCATTAGCAACTATAAACTAAAGTTTTCATTTATTGTTGTTTGTGTTGTCGTTTATTTATTTATTTTTTTTTCTTCTTCTTTACTGTTATTGTAGTTGGTTGTTATAATTGTTATTGAAATTATAGTTGTTGTTGTTGCTGTAACTAATATTATATTACCGAACATGTATGAGTATGTTAGTGTAATTGTTATGCCTGCAGCATATTACTAATAACACGCTACAGTTGATATTAATTAATTAGAAGCGTGCGGGAATGATCATGTAAAAATGCGAAAAAAAACGCTTTGAAATTTCGCCAAATTTATTTATTTTTTTTGGTTGTAAAGTGTAATTGTTCCGGTCAGCAACTGAATTTTATTTCATTTATGTGGCTGCCGTGGTTGACCTTACAGTACCTCATTCGATCGAACCAATTTTCGTGCATTTTTTCGAGCATATGTGGTCTTATATCGGCATTAGCATCACGAACTTTGGCTAAACAAACTATTCTCAAACGTTTGATGCAATAAATCGATTGTAGAATGAAATATGTGGCAAGTTGCATCAAACATCGTTCACGTTAATACAACAAAGAGCGGGTAAAAAAAATCGATTATCATGGTGCTACAGATATCTCCCATTATGTCCGTTATGTTTATGCCATCCTCATTTTGAAAGAAAAATAGACCAATGATGTCACCGCTCTACAAGCCGCATCAAACAGTCGCTCGTAATGGGTGCATTGGCTTCTGTAAGATCACGTGCAAGTTCTCTGAGCCCCAAATACGACAATTTGGCTTATTAATATACCCACCAAACTGAAAGTGGTCTTCATCCGAAGCTCTCAAATTAACCGATTTTTCTGATCTAAATCCGTAGATGGCGACCCGCTATGTATATATTAGGAGCCTTGGTGCAGGAGTTCTCTTTTTTTCCCGCTTTAATGTGTAGACAAGACATTATGTGTGGCATCGGACAAATATCCCTTATGACTTCTCTGAGTGCAGTCCATTCGAAATATTCAGTATTCCATCACTATGGCGCATAAATCACTGTGGACTTTACGGAAGTTTAACGGAAGCAAATCGCATAATCTTGGTGGTCAGTTCACATCATTTTCACGTGAGACTATCATATCCTCAAATCTTTCGTTCAGAATATTCAATGTGGCATGAGCTGCATTTGTCGCTGTTGTAATCATCGTTGTCTAGTAGGTTGTATGCTAGCCTATTAGACTTGAGACCACTGTTCAAACTCCAGGTCAACAAAACGAAATATGAAAAATTTGTCTTAGGTCTCTTCCTCTCAACAGATTTCTGTCAAATTTTCTGAGAGTAACTGAAAAATTGCCATGAAAAAGTTGAATTCATTGGTAACGAGATCATCCAAATCAGGGCAAAAGAAATCCGAAATCGTTGACTTTTAGTCGCGTTGACGGTGAAAGGAAATTTGGCTCAAAATGATATTTTCGGGATGTATTGGCTGGATCTCATGTGAATTGGAGTTGCCCTAAATTTGTTTTCTTTTGTTTTTCGGAGATATGTTTCCGATAAAAGATAAAGTCAGTTACAAGTTACATTTTTAGAGCCTATTTGATGAATACACATCATTGCCTATGGTCGTACATGGTGATTTGACAGAGCAGACACTGGATCAATGACAACGAATTTGTGAAATATAACTTCAGTAAGATGGCCATTGTCTATGAATTGTTTTTGATAGAGAAAATGAGTGATTTAATCTTAATGTTGCTTAATTGATGACTACATTTGTCATGTGAATTCTAAATATCCAGCATCAGTTCTATTTAGCTGATTTCTGCTGTGCGTGTATATAATAATTATTAAACATGTAAGTTTGTGTTCATGTTTCACTAAAAAAAATTTATCATTTTCATGTAACACATTGAAAATCGTGTACATGTTCCGAATATGTATTCATATGTGCTGTTGTCTATGTATGTCTATATGTGTATACATAGATATTAAGAATTGTGTATGCATATGCATGCATATACGTAAGTATTTATGCAGTACTTTGTATTTGAGCATGTGTCACATGACTGCACAACTTAACAGTTAATTGTTCAAAACTTTGTCGTTATTCTTGCAACACACAGACACACACACATATATACTCGTATGTGTACAAAATTTACCATAACTCTGTGGAATGTTTTACACGTATTTGGTGCACATATATGATACACTACTACATGCAATGCCAATAAAATATAAACACATTACATAGCATATTTCATTGTTCGTTGTATGCCATTAGAACTGCCATGTCATATACATACACAAACACTCACACTCACACTCATTCTACAAACATACGTATACTCGTACGTAGTGCATATGTCTTCATGTATTGTAAGTGTACAGTATACATACATACATAGGGTTTTAATGTAATTAATTCGACTAAATGTTAAGTAAAGTTGTAAAGAAGAATTAAAAACAAAACGAACTAAAAAAAAATCCTGGAAAATGGAAAAATTCAAATAAAAAAAAAGAAAATTTAACAGAATAAGCAAAACTTTTTCCTTTTTACGTGTTTAAAATTGCATCAACGTGTCATCTGTGTCAGATTGTCAGATTGGAACGTTGTAAGCATAGCGAAAAAAAGTGTTGAAAAACGTTTGTGGCATTATATAATAAATTTTACGTTGACAATATCGTATGGCAGCTGGAAAAAAAATCATAAAATATTCCACAATATGAGGTCTATCAAGAAAGAAGACAAAAAAGCATGAATATGTATGAGAATTCAATGAAAATGTAACAAAAAAAATTTTTTTATGTATGGTAGCATCAATGAATTGTTTTTGCAAACATGGAAAGCCTGTAGGTTTTTTTTTTTTTTTTTTTTTTGAAAATTAATTAAACATTTACGACTTTTATTTTTGACAGAAGGTGGTATTCTTTATTAGGTTTCTGTTGCTGACACAAGTATGTGATACTGCCATTCAGTATTACTTTGCAATATGTTTGGCCAACTGGCTGGTTTTCCACTACTGATCTTGTAGTTTGCTTTGTTTAACTCCAACACAGTCAGTATCTCGTATCATACAACAACATCTGTTCCATGGTATGGTTGCAACATTACGGCGTAGCAATAAGCTTAGGTAACTAGTTATGTCGCCGCAGTATTATAGCTAGTGTGTTGGCTTATTCGGCTTAAAACCGCGGTTCAAATCCCAGGTCAGACAATCTCCAACTAAACGAAACCTGAGCGAATATTTTTTTGGCGACTTCTCGAAAATCTGTCATTCGAAGTCGACTTTCAACTGTAGGTAGATCCACTCATATAAAAGATTAACCCACCACAACATAAGTAGTGCGAGAAGCTAGATCGTAACCTTGAATGAAAAGTTGTAATGATCAATTATATATGTATGTATGCCACACTAACACTCAGTATTACTTGTCAATATGCTTGGCCTACTGGCTACTTTTCCACTACTGACTACTTCTCCTATACGGCATCATTACCATTATGATCTTATGGACTTCTTCTACTTTAGCATTTTCGGACAACAGCACAGTATTATACATTACTTCGGTCTCTATTTACTATCAGAATTGTTCGAAAAACAACGAATATCACTGAGCCCTTTTTTTCAAAATAACTGAGTAGTAGTAGCCGTAGTTTATAGTTTGTTAGACAAGAATCCATGGTTCAATCCCTGGCTCAAACATTTCAAGAAGGAAATATGAAAAAAAATCTCCAGTCAGCAGTCTTCTGGCAAGAACGCTGCAAGGAATAAGTATTAGCGACATGCATGGCAACTGTAACATAACATGGGATGTGTGTCGTCATCAGTAGTGGGCAGCTTCAGATCAATGAATCCAATCATACTGATCTGATTTGCCTAAGAAAGTTCCTACAGGCATAATACTCTTCTACAAAAACCCGATTAATATGATGTTAAGAGAGTAAATAGAAGATGAGTTTGCTTAACCGTAAGCAAAAGTGAACTGAAAAACTTGCTCATGTTTGAAGTGGCAGAAAATATAAACAGAAAACACAAGAAAAATTGGTACACTCAATACTAAATAGGCTAAATAGAGCGCCTTAAATATAAGAAATAAAACTTTAATATATTAAGCCTCTGAGTTCGTCGTGGGGTAACTACACTTTTTGCGTTGCAAAACTATGTAAACGGTAGACTCTTTTCCTTATTTTTCTTTTGTTTTATATTGGGGCACCTAAACCTTCGCTGTCAACTGTATGTATGATGGGACCTAGTGTTTCATGTCGATTCTGAACTACAGATTTTACAGATATTTCGTGATAATTTTATTTACTCACGAAAGTTTTTCCAAAAATCTGTTGAAAAGAAAGTTGCCGAAGAAATATTTCATCATGCTCAAGATATCTGAGCAATGGATTAAACGTCAGCTCCCTCCAGCACACTAACTATGCACAAATATTTCTTTTGAAACAAAAAATAAATAGGAACGACAGATTTCTAAGAAACTTTTCATGGCAATTTTATTTACTCAGAGTTTTTGCCAGAAATCTGTCTGAGAGGAAATATTTTTTCATATTTCGTTTTTGATATCTTATCCGGGGATTCGAAACTGACCTTTCATCTAATAAGCCAACACATTAGCTACAAAACTACGGCGACTACGGAGCGGCTCTTCAAAGTATTGATGTGAACGCTCCTTGTCACACATCTCAGGCCACAAACGATTTATATCGTCAAACGTTTAATGGCCGTTTAATTAGCCGAGATGATGATGGGAAGCTGCAATTTAACATCATTGGACTATATTCTGTAGGGCGCCGTTAAAGAAAAGTTTTATGCCGACAAACCAGAGATAATTGAGCTTATGAAGGCCAACGTTTGTAATGCAATTGCCGACCCCATACACTCGAGAAAAATTCCATGAAAATAGTTTCTGTGGGCCAGCCGCAATAGCCTTATGAAAAAATAATATTCCATTCCGAACCGTAGCACTTTATTCCGTACTTCACACTGTTTTATTGAATTTTTAAATTTAAACTTTTAAATCATACACCTTGTAGCATCTCTCTGCAATCCATTAGTGTACGTATTAATCTATTGGAATACTGTTTTATTACTCTTACCATTAGCAATATACTTTGCTAATTGCCTGAATATACTTTTTATTTTAAGTTTTATGAGTTTTTAAAATAATTATTATTAAAACGTATAACATATTGTATGATAAAAAATCAAAAAAAAAAAAAAAAAAAAAAACTCAATAAAATTCAATAAAATTTCATTAGAAGCCATTAACATTTGCTGCAACATCATCACTTGTGGCATGAAAAGAACGTTTTTGCTCAAACAGGTAGATTCAATAGAGAATTGAATTTCAAACTTAACTTTTTAACACACTTATGAAGTTTTTTTTTTGTTTTTTTTTTTTTGTTTTTGCTTCTATGTTTTGTTTTTTATTTGTTTAGTTTTCACAGAGTATTAGTGGCACTTTTATTTGGCAAATATAAGAGCGAAAAAAACAAAAACAAAAACAAAAACAATTTCGTTACGAGCAAAAAGAATTCCCATATAATTGAAAAAGTTTTATTCATTTTAGAGTTTTATTAACAAAGTACAACACACACACACAGAGAGAGAAGAGAGAGAGAGAGAGAGAAAAAGCAGATAAAAAACAAAAACAACAACAACAAATAATATGATATACAGTGAAATACAATAACCATGGCTTTAAGTTTTTTGATTAAATTCTTCCCGTCTCTGTTTTTTTTTCTTGTTCTTTTTTTTTTTAAACACTCTTTTGTGTTCGTAAATTTTCAATTTTTAATATAAAATTTCATTTTATTAATATTATTTCATATACATACAACAATACAGAGCTGGGATTTCACAATCAACGAGGAAAAAAATAAACAAAATAATCACAACCAAAAAAAATAATAAAAAAAAACGATTTTTTTTTTAGAAATGCAAAATAGACCCACTGGTAAAATATTTATCCGTTCAACTAAAGTGCCTTCAAACAAAAAAAATATTTGAACACAACAGCAGAACAATTTCCAGTCCCTGCTTGAAACACAGTTTAAGTTCTTTTGAATTGTATTTCCCTCATACAACTTTTGGCTGCTTTCGAAAGAAAAATCCACGAAAAATAAAAAAATAAAAATAAAAAACTGAAACACTTTATTTAAATGGAGTCTATAAATATTAATATCCTAAACAAAAGAAAAAAAAAAGAAAACGACGAAAATAAAATAAACTTTCTTAACTCCAATGGAAATATAAAAAGTTTGCAAAAGACTTGAAACGTAAGTTGAAACATTACAGCACTAAAGAGTCGAATTGCCATAAAAATTACTTTTACTTTCAGTCACTTTGTTGTTGTGTTGTTGTGTTTTTTTTTTTATTTTTTTTTATTTAATTCAAGTGTATAATTGAATACAATACAGTTATTTAAGTTACAGCGGCGTATACTTAACATTTACAAGATCAAGCATTCCTATGTTCGAATACCGCGTTTATTAAACTGCTTTTAGCACAGTTGTTCCTTACGTTAAAGCTTAGTGACTCTGCAGACATCGTTACGATAATATTCAACAGCACAGAGAGGTTAAGCAATGGAAATATTGCTCAGAGGCGAGGTATATTAATATACTTTCCAATAGGTGGTTATCTGACGTAATGAAATTCAAAACGGTGTACAGCTGTCGCTGTCGATCTCATTGAGATCGCGGAAGAATACGATATCCATGTCGTATATGTACCAGGAAACAGTGACATACCGCGTACATAGCGTATGAATTAGTCAGGTTTGAAATTCTAGACTTTGTTAACCCCTCTTTAAAGCTACAACTTTATATATATAGATGGCTTTGGACAAGAACAGAATGGAGCAGAAAATCTAGCCAAAACTAAATGGAAAGCGCACGAAAAATCTAGTTAAACTCCAAAGAAGCATGATCCGGCCAGAATTCAAAAATGCAATATGAACAAAATATTTCTTCGCCGGCTTCCTCTCGGCAGATTTCTGGTAAAAACTCTGAGAATAAATAAAATTGCCACGGAAAGTTTCTCAAAAATCTGTCGTTCGGAATCGACTTTAAACTGTTTGTTCCGCCACTCATGTGTGAAAATTAACACACACAACATAATTGCTGTGAGAAGCTAGACCGTAATCCTGACTGAAGGTTTGTAATGGCCAATTATGTATGTTATGTAGGTATGTGAAGCATGCTCAGTGTGAGCATGTATGCGAATCCTGCTAATGATTTCTGCAGGAGCTGCAAGAGCTGCAAAAGCCTATTCTTCAACTACTGAGTACATGCCCGGCACTATGTCCTAGAAAAAGGTGCATCGGTCTTGAACATCGTGCTATTGATTTCTACAGAAACTACAGAAATGAAGAAGACTGTTCTTTACCTACCGGGTACATACCCGGCATCATGTCGTTGAAGTAAAAGGTATTTTAATGCCTACAATGCCAACGATATGGCGGAATAGTTACTGATGAGCATTGACAATCGAAGTCGCTTTATGAGAGGCTTCAAATGGTTCTAAGGCTAGGTGCTAATGGAAAACTGTTATATCACAAGGGCATTCAGTGGCCTCTATCTACCTTCAATATGCAAAATTTACATCCAATAAAAGCGAAAAGTTTAATTTACCTTCTTTGTTAAAAAATTCTTTAAGAAAACTATTGTTTCGCTGCAGTAATGGATAAGAATCATGGATATTGAACAAGAGAAGAGAGTGGCATGTTTGTAACTAAAGACGTAATAATAAACAAATATTGATTATGTGTCTGCTGCAGAAAAATCGGTTGATTTTACCAATGCTACTCTGTTCTACATCGAAATTCATTCTTCTTTCGTTTGCCTATAGACTAGGTTTGGTTAAACTGGTAGTCGCCTTACTGGCCTTACTGAACATAGCTTACTTGGGTCCTGTAAGTATATCTCCTGGTTGATATCTCTCAATCACTTCAAAAGTCTTATGAAGGCGTAAATTTTTTCAAAATCCCCTTTGTTTAGACATGTTCTTTCACTAAATTCTAGTTGTCTCAGAATTTTACTTCTCAGAAATGAAGTTCTACGGTCTCCTCTGCTAAATTGTCATTGAAGCTTCTGCAGAAACCGTCGTGAGATAATTCCAGACTCCTGATCACCCTAAAACTCGTTTTCATTAAATTTTAATGTTGTTTCAAAGTGCTTAAAATCTTGTAGAGACTCCAGTGTTATTTAAGACATCACCTAAGCATATGGTCTACAAGACTTTGCCATTTCAAATACGGTATATCATACCAAGCAGCCTTAATTAATTCCAAAAGCTTGTCACAATTTGTGGAATACTTTCCCCTGTTGTGTTTACCGCCTTGCACAATAAGATCGTTTTCGGATTTTAGTCTGAATATTGTGCAGACCAGTATATGTGCGCCTACAGACAAAACATATGTAAAACAAAAGTTTAGGTGGTCGAACGTCTATATCTGAAGCACTTGAAGGCTTAAAAGATCATCGTCAAACTTAATTCTCTATCAGGATTTCTCTATAATTTTCCTCGTGTGTTTTATCGAAATATGAAGAGGCTTTCAGAGGAATGTAGCCTTTAGCCACTCTTAACGATAAAACGATTTGCTGAAGCCGCTTGCAAGTTTCGAAGAATTTCCAGTCGAGAAAGTACACTTAATGTGTCAAACATTCGAAGAGTGTTTAAACTTTATTGCTCTCTGAAAACTTTATTGCTCTCTGAATCGATTGCTGCTGTTGCCAAGAGTGTCGCCGAAAACTGAATACAGGAATACTGTTACATTTGCAACAAATTTGAATTACAGCACGGAATATACAGAGGATTTTGAGGAAATGCGGCGTATTCAGAAGCAAAACACCAGATCGTGGAAACCTTAGGTAATTCCTTCAATCCGTAATTCAACATAGTGGATACAAGGACAATTTTTCGAATACAAATGGAATGTATTTCCTTGTGAATGGCATGATGAATACACAAATTCTCAATGCACCAATAGCAAGCGCCAAGTGTGGATTGGTCATGCAGCCTGATGTCATACTTTTTTGAATAATCGATTCATTGCTGTAACGGTTTCATAAGATTATTTCAAGAAATTTTACCTTCAACTGTTCACCAGAATTATGCAAATTTTCTAGGAATTTCTGAGCTGAATAGCTGAAATCCGTGACCCAATATGCGATCAACGAATCAGGAGGACCACATTTCTCTGAAGAAATCATAGAAAATTTCAAGAAAAACTGAGGCAAGACACCATTTAGAAAGAAATAAGAAATTCTAATCAAATCTTGCATGTACTGTGTTAGAACTAATGTTTGAGAATAACTTTTTTTCTTTTAGCGCATTCGATCTGTATTTCTCTTCAATATTCGTATTCTTTACTTCTTTACAACTCCTTGCAATACAATTTCAAGAAAAAAAGTTCACACTTGACGTTTCATCGCTTTTGACTTCCTTTGTACTGAACAATAATATTTCAAAGCCTCTTTCAGTTTCATTCGCTTTGTTCTGTTTGTAGGCGTATGGCGTATTTAAAGTCAATGCTGTTGTACGACTTCATATAAAAAAAAAAAACCCTCCTTTAAACGAACAATTCATATGTAAATAATTCGAAAAAGGATTTCTCTTTGATTAAACGTAGACAAGTAGTGTCGTATACAGGCATACCAAGTGAAATAGGGAAAATATAAAACAAACATCTACATACAGACAGACTTAGAAATTGACAGCTCCATCTTAAATTTTAGTTAAAAAAAAAACTTCTTTAGGATGATATTTAGGAATTAAGATTTTTACGAGAAGTAGTATGGAACAGCATTATCATAGTATTTGACATTGATAATGCAGAAGATTGTATAAAATTTTAAAAACTATTTCGTAAGCAAAATTTTTGCGTATCATAGTCCATGAAAACTAATTATCAATCATATGAGAGACAGTCTACTACTCTTCGACCTTTTAAATGAAATAAAGATTTCTGGGTAGAAAAATTATCATTTCGCTTTCCAACATAACCTCCGGCACATAACCGATGCAACAGCAATACAACATACAATATACAACGATACAATGATACTACGATACAACGATACAACGATACAACGATACAACGATACAACAATACAACGATAAAACGATACAACGATACAAGCGATACAACGATACAACGAATAGCAACGATACAACGATACCAACGATATAAAAAAAGACCGATACAACGATACAAGATACAACGATACACAATAACAAACGATAAAACGATACCAACCGATACAACGATACAACGATACCAACGATAGCAAGCGATACAACGATACAACGATACCACGATACCACATACAAGCGATCAACGATACAAACGATACAATCGGTACAACCGATAGCAACGATTACACACGATACCAACGTACAAACCATACCAAACTATACAACGATACAACGATTACAACGATAGCAACGATACAACGCTGACAACGATACAGACGAGTTACAACGATACGAGAGCGCGGATTACAACGATGACAACGAAGTACAACGGATACAACGATACAACGAGTACAACGATACAACGGATACAACGAAACGTACAACGATACAACCAGATACAACGATAAAAAACGGGATACAGACGGAGTGCAAGCGGAGAGTCAGCAACCCATACCGAGACACGGTTACAGGACTTGTATGGGGTCGGCGTGGCACACAACGACGACAACACCTACCAGAAGCGGACGGTCAACGATACACCCGATACAGCACGACTGTACAACGATACCAATGGTACGAACGAATACAACGAGTACAACGATACAAGCGGGATGACAACCATACAACGTATACCACACGATGACAAACGGATGACAACGATGACAACGATACGAAAACGATACAACAGTACAAGCAGCTTAGCAACGATTAGCAACGATACAACGATTACAGACGCGACTACAACGATAGCAACGATGGTACAACGACTATAACGATACAACGATAGCGAATACGTCGAGGCGGCGAACCTTGTTGTATTTTTGTATGTATGTCGATACAACGATACAACGATACACCTCCTCATTTGAGGTGAAGGTTTTACCGTTTAAAAATTTTGGAGTAACCGGAACAATTAATAATCCAATGGTGTCAGGTCCGAAGGATATGGTGAGTGTGGCATTGTACTCTTGTGTGAGGTCTCCCGTTGTCTTGGTGAAATACTACAACCTTCCTGTTGATTAAGTCTAGCCCTTTCTGTTGAAGTGCATCATTCACGGATGACAGTAGACTTCCGAAGTAATCGTTGTATCATCCGGTAAAAGCTCAAAAAAAAGTTTCCTTTTAAATCCCATCAAACAGACAGCATCACTTTTTTTTGGTGAATATCGGCTTTAGTAATTGTTTGACACGGCTTACCTGTTTTCTCCATGATCTCTTGCGCTTAACGCTTATTGATGTGCTTTAAAAATGGATGATTTACGTGACGTTTGAGAAGCGAATCGAAAACGTCAATGCGACAACACAGATGTCTTTCAGTGCGAACATAGGTAATGAATACTTCGAGTTTCAAGGTTTATCCCAGGCCTGCACGTCAAAAATGTATCCACAATCCGATCTCAGGTGTTGTTATTTGCCGGTTCGCATCAACTTAGGCCTTTATCGTGTCTCTATATGCTTCAAACGAACGTGGTGCATCTGCGACATTAAAATTGCAGGATCCCCTATATATCCATCCATGGTGATTTTGCAAAATGTCGGAAACCTGATAGTTAACAGGCTTAGCTTGATAATCAATTATTGAAATCAAACTACATGACAAAAGCTGATCTATCCGTCAAGAGTGGGGAATTTAAAAACACTATGGCTTCTTGACTCTCACAATTAGAGATCTATTATAAGTATTTATTTATTAACTCTCCCTCTCCCTTTCTCTTCCTTCCAATCTAATCCTGTGAAACTTGGTCAAACCAAAATACTTATAAAAACGATGTTTTTTTCTTCTTTCATTTGCTGTTTGCTTACACTACTTAACCATATAACTGGATAATTGGAAAACTTGAATCAAAATGTTTCCATAATCGTACGTGCAAACAATGAATGAAAAGATTTTTTCTTCGTTTGTTTTCATAAGCAGTAAACAATCGCAAGAATAAAAAAAACGTTTTTTTCTGTATTTCCATAGAAAATCATAATTTCTGGAGAAAGCAAAAGGAAATAATTTTTAGAAAAAAATCCTAAGTTTCCCCTCTTCCATTTTATGTTGTGTCTGTTGTTTGTTTTGTTTTGTGTTGTCGTTTATTGAATAACAACAACATCAATATCTAAATAATTCATTTTTCCTATTACAATAACAGAAATAAAAATGAAAAATAAAAAAAAATTAAAAAAAAAAACTTACAAGAACTCTTACACAATGAATGGCTGCTGGCTAGGCAAGCAAGCAATAGGGACAAAAATAATCATAATTTTGTTTCTTCTTTTTTTTTATTTTGTTACTTCAGTTATTGTTTGTTTTTTTTTTTTTTTTTGTTTATTTTGTTTGTGTTGTCGTTGTCGTTTTATACATTTATTAGGCAATTTCTCCTATTTAGCACTTACAATACGTGAGTATTTTTGAAAATTAACTATAAGCTGTCCATTATACAGATACTGGGATAATTTATTTGAATATTGAATATTTGTTGTTGTTATTTATTATTGGATTTTATTGAAAACAGAAAAAATACACTCAGGCAGGCATACATACATATTTATTGTGATTGAAGTAATTTTCAAATAAATTAAGCCGAGATAGGGATTTTCAATTTTATGTAAAAAGATGAAAATCTTAAATAAACTGTACTGGTGCCCTGATGAACTAGTTTGAAGTGTGTTATACATCAAGTGCCGAGGCTGTAGATGCGATTACCAACAGAGGCTCTGGGTCATATTATATATGATTACCCCATCCAGTGCCTCGATGGCCAAGTCGTAGTGTGCTAAAATTCAAGAATCGAGATCGTGGTTTCGATGCCAACAGAGACCCTGGGTAATTTGATTATTTATCTGACATTATATATGACTATTCATCGAGTGACGCAATGGCCGAGTCGTACTGTGCTAAACGTGAAGTGACGAGCCGTTGATTCGATTCCTACAAAAGAATCTGATGTTTGTGAATTGTCTAATTGCTTGTCTGACAATATTATGATTACCACAACACAAAAAAGAAATTCAGGAATATTATTCAAATTTTTACGAAAAAAAAGTGGATTTGGTCATTAAAAATATTCTCGCACACTTCTCCCTCGTTCATATTCACCCACAAACTATCTTTCCTGTATACCACCACAATGCATCGCCATGAATTGGAGTTATCCCCTGAGCGTTGGCAAAAAAAAATCTGTTTCTAAAGCATCTTTCACCCAGATTCACAAATGCTTCCATGCAAAGTGTTTATCATTGATTGTCTACCTAAAATATCGTTTGATTTAATTTTTCCAAGGATATCAGTCAGAAATGTTGGAAGATTTGTTCTTTTTGTGTTCTTTTTTGAATAACAATTCAATCCGAAGAACACTCCAGTCAAGAACTCGAAAAG
>QOCX01001040.1:0-18155 GCA_005959815.1 Sarcophaga bullata | reverse complement strand
AAACAAAATACACAATCCATGAGGCAGTCAACCAATAAGTAGTTCCACCAAATTAGTAAGATTTTTCAGTGGCCGATAGTTCACTGAGCGATAGTCTAGATCATGTAAGAGATACGAGAGGATAACCCACACTTTGCAACAAACGTCTAACCATAAACGTAAGCAGTAATTTCGGCTGTCGTTAGCAATCTAAGCATATACTTAATTGGTTATTGCAACCGTTCAGTCACGTTTACAATAAGGCTTCCCTTAACCACTTAGGCTGTGTGTGTTAATTTTATTCCTAAGTGACTGGACTACGAACGACAGATTTTTGAGAATTTTTTTCATGACAATTTTGTATTTACTCTCCGTGTTTTTGCAGAAATATGCTGACAGAAATCTGTTGAAGATGACCGACTTGGAATTTGAACCGTGCATGTTATAACACCTAACAAACAACCTAATCCCTATTCTTAAATAAGTGCAAGAGAGCTTTTATCCATTCTATGGACATAAAATGCTTACAAATTCTTATATGATGAGGTTACCCCACTTCATTTTCATTTAAACCCATTTGTAGATCAAGCAGGATAGCGCATATAGAAGAGAATGTACGCCCCACTGTACATTAGTCAATCCCAAGAATTACTTTCTAGTAGAGCACTCATAAACAATAATTTTCTTCGACTTTATTGACTTGGGTTGATGTGAGGGTTTCTTACTTCTATTTCTCACTGTATTGGAGTTAAGAGTACTAATGTCGTTAATAGAAGCATTGGTATTTAATTATCGCATATTACTTTCACCGCACTCAGTGCTGTTCCCGGCAGTTCCGCAGAAATGTATTATTCTCAAATCCCCCTGCCTTAGAACCAATTTCGAAGTTACCTCTAAATGATCTGAAGTTTGCCTGAGTGATGATATACGTTAAGGACTTGAGCACAGCCTAAAACTCTTTCAATATGGTTAAGATCTCCCGCTTAAAAGTAATACGGTGGACATATAAATCTAAATTCGAAATTCAGAATTAAACGCTGTTCAGTATTTAAGAGCCATCGATATATACTTGAAATTTCCGGCTCATAAGAGCAGAAGTTCTCAGTTGGGCTACCAATTTGCCAGCAAAAGCAACAGTGCATCCACGTTAAGCGAATAATTTTTAATTGCCAGATGTAAGCCAGAGTAGGAAATAGTACACATGACATGCGTGATCAGGACGTGGGCAGCCAGTATAATATCTTGCCATGGTCTCTTTTAGGCATGTAAACCTTTATGATAACTTTCTTTACTCTCCTCATTACGTTATTTGGGTTCCGAAAAACTGCAGATATTTTACCCTTATGAACCTCATTAGGGATAGACAAATAGAGTAAGTATAGATCCTTCCTACACGTCTTAAATATTGGGCGATCTAAAACCAAGAAGTCGGCGTAGTCTAGTAGTGTAGTGTATTGGCTAATTGGACGTGAGGTCATGGTGTCAAACCAAAGGTCAGATATTTCCAGCAAATATTTCTACGGTGATATCCTCTCCGCAGATTTCTGGCAAAAACTCTGAATGTGAATAAAATCGTCATGAAAAGTTTCTCTAATATCTGCCATATGGAATCGACTTTAGGCGATAGGCCTCACCACTGGTGTGAGAGACTAGATCATAATCTTGACTAAACAGTTGTATGTATGTATGTATTTGGAATCAAATATTTATCTGTCGATCTCTAAGCACACCAAATGAAATACTTTTTGCGAAAGCAAACGATTTCAATTGACTAGCAAAGAAGGCCAATTTTAATGCTTTCTATTAACGGCACATAAACAGTAACGACACTCGTATACGTGTATCTGTTAGAAACAGTTACGTTTAATGTAAATGAAATTATTTTATTTCCACAATAAATTTTTCATTCAACGAAAATGAAAGAAGAAAACACCATGCAACAAGTGTTATTTTCCTCAGTGGTTTCTCTCAATTTCTTTTTGTTGCTTTTTTTATTCTCTCATTTGCATAATATAACTAAGTATATGAGATTTTAGTATGGTGTATTGTGTGCGAGTGTGCAAGAATGTGGTGCGAGAGTAATATCCTTATTTTGGTTGTCTATGTATCACTGACAAATCTGCTTTTGTGTTTTTATTTGGTTTGCTTAAGTAATTTATGCAAATTTCCATTTTTAGTATCAAAAAAAAAAAAAAACAAAAAAAAAAGGAAGGAAATAAAATTCAATTCAACATTTATAAGATAGTATGTATGCGTGTGTTGTATGTATGCGCGTGTGGATGTGACAGGAAGCATTTGTAAAATTGTTTCCACAAAAAACATTGTGTCGTTCGTTGGTGTACACTTGTTTTCTGTATTTTTTTTTTATTTCTTCGGTTTGAAACTTTTTATTCGCAGCATTTTAAAACTAATGGGGATTTACAGTTATTTTGCATACCATATTGTTAGTATTGGTTTTAGGATTTATTTTGAAATAAAAAAAACCTCGAATGAAATTTAATAAAAGAAAACCCTGTTTATTTGGATTATTTTTTGTTATTCAAAATGAATAAAATTAACATTGTTTAGCTCCTGGGGCCACGATAATAGAATTTTTCTCAGTCATTAAATTAGAACTGCCACACTTCAAATTAACACAGATTAAAAAAACATTTTTTGTTTGGATTTCCTTAAGGGCAAATTGTATAAATTATGCTTTTGTGGTATACTGTAAATCACAAGCATGAGTTAGAATACTATGCAAATTATATTGCCTTACACCATTATCTATGACACATGGTAGGGTAATAAAATCTGATCATATACTTTTATTCTTTGTATTATATTATTTATGAATGCTTTGTTTTATTTAAATAATTCATAATTACGCTACTAGCCTTTAAATACAAAAATCATGATTTACTGCATGGGCCAGGCTTCATTTATTTTTGGTCTTGTAACTTCGAGAACCTTAATTTCCTTATGTAGTTTTTTATTGTAATATGATTCTTTATTGTTGTGTTTGTAATTCATGTATTGTGTTGCCAAAGAAAGATGAGCATTGAGGAAAGACAGTGTGTCTCTTCTTGGCAAAACTCGTACGATGGAAGCTGCAGTCTTTCTGCATGTCTTTCCATGACGCAATTACCTATAAGCGTGGCCACTGTGATCAAAATGGCATTGCGATCAGGTTTAAGTAGATATCTGGCACGCTTTGTTTCAAACATGGACTAAGTGAGTAAGGCAGTAGAGTAAGATTCCTCATTGGCCCAGGAACGGTGATATACATAATTGGCCATTACAACCCTTCAGTCAAGATTACGATCTTGCAGCGCACACCACTTATGTTGTGTGCGTTAATTTAATACATGAGTGGCCGAATGACAGATTTTGGAGAAACTTTTCGCGGCAATGTTATTTGCTCTCAGAGTTTTTGCCAGAAATCTGGCATCGTTTTGATGTTTGATCAGGGTTTGAACCGCGTCTATATAAGCCAACACACTAGCCAAGACACTACCTTATAGACTACGTGACGGTACGGAAAGGTTAGCGACCCGTAAAAATCTTTGCCCAATGACCAATTTAATCGAGGTAAGTGGCGTACCCAATTCGATTGGCGGAGGTTCCTGCTCTGGCGAGCTAATTTGCCATACAGTTGAGACAGCCAAATAAAACACAAAAGCATCCAGAGAGAACGTCGAGAAAAAGGGGCTACTTTCTCCAACCAGTTTGGAAATGAACGTAGCGATGGAGAAGGATTTAATAGCAGATTGGCTATCAGAAACGACTGAGATACGGTGAAAGAAGCACCATTGACGACGATCGATGAGCACTGGGTGAATGCTAATAATTTCAGCATAAAATACGCTACACAGTGATTGCACAATATCAGCGAGGAAGTAATGATCCGAGTATAGACCTCAACACTATTAACGAGTCTGGAACCATCAATGTGTGCATCCAAGGATTTCGGAGAGATGAAAATATTCGAGACCCAGTCATGACTACTTGGAATTAGAAAAAGAAATCTACTGCAGAGAACAGTAAGCTGATTAACCTCTTCAATAGAAGAATTTTCTGAAATACTCGCATAGATGATATCTAACCTATTAAAGCTTAAGGGCTTAAGTACAGATCAAGCGAGTTGAGAGCTTACTCTTAGCTACTCCTTACAAACTATTACCAAGAACAAGGCCTGGAGAGCAAAGGTGCATACTGAGATAAATGGAAAAGATTGAAAGTAAAAACCAAAATTCACCCAGGATTGTAGAGCTGACTGACGATGATGTTACATTAGTTTCGAAGCAATAAACAAATTTTAAAAATACATGGGACATGGGCAAAAATTTGCAAACCAACAGCGGAAATTGCTTATCAAAATCGAACCGAGTATTGATTGGTGAAGTCACAACAGGCCATTATGCGTGCTTAATTGTGTTTAAATAAATAGTTTAAATAAAATAATGTAAATAGTTTAAAGTTTTCAATACATGAGAATGAAATAACGAAAATCCTTTAAACCAAAACAGCTTTTGACCAACAACTGTAATAAAATGTAACCACAATATTTAAATATTTTTAAGTATTTATTCCAATTAAAATTTATTACATAGGAGGGAAGCTTTAAAATTAAAATAAAAAAAAATGTCATTCATTTTGAATTGTCATTAATTGTTGAGAGACAATATAACGGATATTACATTCTTAACAGTAAATAATTTATTGTTAGACATTTACATAAGAACACTTGAATTATGAATGGAAATCCATTGTCAAATTGTATTGCATTGGCCACCTGTAATATTAAAAACTCACTCACAATTTTTTAATATGGCAACCGGAAAGGCAACAAAACAAACAAATTCAAACTGAAATTATATTAAACCACACAGGTTATGACCATACGAAAAACAAAGAAATTTCCAATATGAGCGAAATATTTGTGAAATATTCTGGCAATAGAGAAAGGAAATGATTTACAAAATACAGGAACTTAATTTGCATAACAACAGCACAAACAGGAAATACTTTTGTCCCTTCTCCACTACTATTACGATTCTAAGATTATAGTTATGGTTGGTTTGTGTGGCATCTGGCAATACATATTTAAAATGGGAACCATATTGTGTCTTCATGAGATTGATAATAAAAGTATCAGGGTTCAGAGCTTGAAATATGTACTCTTCTATTGTGAAAAATATCTTAAATCTCTTGTAAATATAGAAATTAATACAGATGTTATGGCAATAGCAACAACAACAACAACAACAACAACAACAACACAATAATAATAATAATAAAAAAGAAAGAAAGAAAGAAAATATAATTAAAAGCATTTTATATCTTATGGGAGTTTTCTGTGTATGTAACACTCGACTAATAAAATGCCATAAAATAAAGCAATTTTAAAGAATTAATTACAGGCTATAAAAACTAAATGTGTTGTGAGTTCAGGTTATGGTATACTGGTGGACTCAATCCATAGACGGTAACTAATTGTGTAAGATTTACTCCTCTTTGATAATAAAATTTATTAAAATTTCATAATAATTTTAGCATAAGCTGTGCACATTTATGGCACACATACGTGCATAATTGGTCATTACAACACTACAGTCCAGATTATACCTAGTTTCTCATACCTCTTATGTGATGTATATTTATACATGAATGGCAGGACTTACATGTTAAAGACCACTGGAGGTACAGTTTAAAGACCACTGTGAAGGATAATTTTTGACAAACTTTTTTTTTTTGGTAATTTTTAATTTACTCGCAGAGTTTTTTCCAGAAATCTGCTAAGAGCCAGTTGCCAGAGAAATATTTTCTTTACATTTCGTTTTATTGGAGATGTCTGTCCTGAGGTTTATAGACTGGCCTTACACCTAATAAGCCAACATACCTACTAGGCTATGGCGACTATCATAGAGAAACTTAATTCGATTCTATCAATAATAATAATACAGAGAGGGCTAAATTCATTGTGCTATCACAACGGCCTTAAAGCACTCATAGGCTTGAAGTTAGCCGCGGTTATAGAGCGATGTTAATACTCTCCTGATTCCACAAAAACGTAACTAGGTTAGGTTAGGTTAAAGGACGTGTACTTGTCATAAGTTACAAGTACAGTGCCCGGAGGTCAAGTTAGCCCATCGTACACAAACCTCCTTAAGAAGAAGAGATGAACAGTGGAGGGATAGAAAGAGGAGAGGAAGTAGTGAAGGGAGAATATGAAGCGGAGGCATTACACAGAACAACAAACAAAACACAAGACAGAGTGCGACTACACTAATGAAGTCCTCTCTATATAGAGCCTTGATGTCGACTCTTGACACAGTAATTCAAACCCTCAAAAAACCTCTTGCCAAGGATCTTCAAACTTAACCTACTAAGGGCTGGGCAGTTACAGAGGCGATATTCGATAGTTTCCAACTCCTCTTCAACGCAACATACCCAGCAATAATCTGGCTGGAATCTATTCTAGATTCTTGTCAGTGACCTTGTCTCGCAGTGCCTCGTAATAAACCCAATAACCAATCTTAAGCTGGCCTTATTCAAGACCAGCAGCCAACCTGGTCCTGTCCATAGACACTTAGAAATATAACAACCCGATCCATTTCGCCAACGCCTCTGCTCTTCCCACCTGACCGATCCATTGATGAGGCTGTAGAAGTGGCAGTTTGAAGGATTAGGACCAAGCCTGTATATAATTTGAATTCATCACTGGTAAGGCCAATTGCTTATGTACACATTTACCGACTGTACAGCAAAACCTTGTTATTACTCTAAACTAAAACTCGCAGCATCATATGTAGCTCTGAAAGAAGGAGGCAGCTAAAAACCCTTTTAAATTGAAAGAGATTGTTCTGGTGAGTTCCTGTAGACTGGGCCTTTTGGCATTGCTGAGGAATTCACCTTGAAGAGTCCAGCTATTTCGACCGTGGTAGGTAGGTAGGTAGGTAGAGGTGGCTGTGCATCCAAGATTATTGGAGGGACACACTTAGGCCTTATAGATGTGAAGGATTATATGATCACAAAAGTCCTCTTCTACGATAGACCGAATGGGAAATTCTGGATAGGTTTGGATAAAGCATTTGTTTGATAAAAAAAAAATAAAAGAAATAGATGAGACCACCAATGAGCCTCTTTGACACTAGAACACCGTTCATGGCAATGTACAGTCTTATGGCCAAAACCCAACTCAATAGAAATGAAACTAATACTTAGCATAACTTGGCGTGTAATACTAATTACTAAAGAGTTATAAAGGATCATGACCGCTAGGTAGAAAAGGTATATCCCTGGATATTGTAGACTATGTGAAGGAGCAGAGGAAAAAGTGGAGCATTTTTGATGCCATTAGCCTGAGATAGTTAGGGAATTGATATGTTGCGGAACAGATAGATCTAAAATACTGCAAAACTTGAGCGTTACAAAAGCTGGACAGTGACATATTAAGGGTTCCATTGTTCTTCGTGTTGACCTTTATCATTATCTACCATGCCAATATGGTTTAGGTGTGCATATGAGTCAGAGTGTTCCATAAGTACGCTGATTAGTGTACTTAAGTCGAATTTATTAAATCATCACAGCTAGGCTGAGCAATATTAATTGATTTTGTATAAATCGTAACTGATAGTTCAATCGTTTATTGAATGTATATTCACTGACGTTAGTCGTAATCCGTTTTCTGAAGTTTAACTACAAAAGCAACTTATAAAACACTTTTCGTATCAATGCTAGTCTATGATCTTCGGTAACTTAGTTATACAACTCCAGACATACAGCTTGATAAACAGTCTTCTTTGCGGAATCCAAATATCACTCCGATAAAGTGTCATATTCAATGACTTCTTCTGACTATATAAAGACGTGAGTACGTCACACAGTTATTCCAAATGCATCAATAATTTTAAATTATTTTCCTCTTTAAAAAATGAAAAATCACAAAATCACTGTTCATTCGAAATGAATGAATGAATTCAATATTCAATATCAACATATCACTTCCATTCAATCACTCATCCAGTTGGAACGTTAAAGTATTTGAGTTTGGATGTGGAAAAAGTAGCTTATAAATGAAGTTTATTTGATTTCGTTAATCTTTACAATTATACAAACGAACATTTATTGACTTTACGATACACATACCTATGCAGAGATGTTTTCTTTTACAAATACATACACACACATTGTTATATAAAAACTAATTATGTTGTACGTTTGTATAGGACACGATTGAATGTTAAAGACAAAGCATAAGGATAAGGATAAGAATGGTAAAAGGAAGAGAATATCAATCTAATCAAGAAATCAGAAATTTTCATTCAATGCCATTAAATTCCTTTTGTTGGTCCTTTTCGCTCTTCTTCTTCTTCTTCTTTCAATGCCAATTTCTTTTTGTTTTGTTGTTTTTTTTTTTTTTGCCATTTCGATACCCTACATACATAACTGGTCATTACAAATCTTCAGTCAGGATTACGCTATAGCTTCTCATACTACTTACGTAGTGTATGTTAATTTCATACATGAGTGACGGGACCTATATCTTAAAGTCAACTCCGAACGGCAATAACTAATGATTCAACATCAATTATGACTCCTTTTCTGTAAATCAAAATCTATATTGAGTGCATCGTAGCCAGATGTTGACAATTCTACTCTTTTTTTAGTAGAGCCTACTCTCCAGTCAGCCATTATCGACTTGTACTTTCAAACATATTTCTTCTCTTTGTTCGTTTTATGTTTTTTTTTCTTCTTCTTCTTTGTTGGATTTTTCGGTATATTTTTCCCACAAACGAAAACCATTCTGAAACAAATTAATTTGCAACCACACGCATTTAAAAGTAAAGCAAGTAGAAAAACTTTCAAACATGCCACTGTTAAATGCCAACACACCACAAAAACTTGCTTTATTAGGTAGAGGTAAAAGTATTTTCTTTAAATAAACATTTTAATCGTAAACTTTAGTTGTAAAGTTATTGAATTGACGACATAATTCAAGAGATTTTATCTTGTTGACTTCGAATAGGTTCCAGTAGTTGGACCTATCTTACTGTTCATAAAGTGCTTTTAGTTTGCAATTTGCACCTCCAATTATAGATTGTGGCAAGAGATGTGTATCAAGTTTCACCATCCATCAATGCAATGAAAATCGAGTAAAAAATTATCGATTATAACAGTGCGATAGATTTATCCATTGATATTTCAAAGAAATATGTGCCAAGGATGCCGCCGCTAAACAAGCCACACCACACAGTCTATCGTAATGAGCCCCAAATACGCAATTTACTTATAAACCTAACCCACAAAATGAAAATAGCTTCATCCCAAAAGACGGTTTTTGGAAAAAGCGGTATCATCGTGCAGTTTCTCATTGCCCAATAAATCCCAACATTACTCAAGCATACATCGATTCTTTAAGTTTAGTGGGGATAAAATACTAAATTTTATGACAGACTAGAATGAGATAAGTTTTGTCAGATTCGAAATAACCGGTGATTCAAATTTAAACCGATAGATGGCCCAACCTATACATTGCTTTTCCTCTAAGCTGATCACCAAAACTTTTAAGAACCCATTATTATATTCGAAATCACTTTTTCCCCAACCCTAATGAGACAGAAACTTTGTCCGTACGCTTGTGAACTATTCTGTTGAATTTTCTATAACGTGACTTCCTTTTTCATTGCGTGATTTGATTCCATAAGGAAGACTGAAAAGATATTTTAAGATGTGAATATTAGCATCATAAAATATAAGTTTTACTCTGCATCTGCATCACTTTTACTGTCTTCAATTCGTTTCTTCTAGTCGATTTGAAATACATTTTTCCATTTTCTTTATTTATTAAGATTTATATGAAGCAACATGACAGATTTCTATATGCAACTCATGTTTTTGTTGCATGTAAGTTTTAAAGGAAAACGTTGTTGACTTTAAAATATTTCTTATCATTTAATTGGCCATTACATACCTTTATTAGATACTACAACCTAGCTTCTAAAACCACTAATGCTGTGTGTGTTAATTTTATTCATAAGTGGCGGAACATTTTACTTACTCTCCAAATTTCTTCCAGTTGACCAGGTAAAGTACCAGGTAAAAAGTTTGATGTACTTATCGATGACTCTAAATTGCCATAATAAAGCTTCTAACATTCATTTTAATTTTTCGTACAGCATGCTGCCCACCACTTTGTATTCCAAATGGTAACCATAAGCATTTTGTAAGCGCGCAATGCTTGTTGGGTCAAGGGTTTTTTCAATAAAAATCTATTAAGTTACTCGAACAGCATGGCTGTGATTGCATGCATGTAACCTTAGTATCCAACATCGGCAATGAACATGAAGGATTTCTCAGGGAAATTTCAGCTGAAGCTTATATGGGTTTAATGACGTAGGGATACCGCCAGAAATTGCATTGTCGATAAACAGCCCAACGTTGATATAGAGAAAGCACACAATCTAAGACATGTTACTGGAATGAATGGCAGATGTTTTGAGAAAGTTTTCAGTGGTTTCCCATAGAGCATGTTAATCACCATATTGTGCGCTATGTAACCTCACCGAATGTAACCTAACTGTCTACAACATCGGCCTATTCATCAGTACTAGGCTATTGTCAAAGGAAGTTTAACATGCTTCGACTCGTGGATTGGATATTAACTTGTTTACGTGAGATGATGCTCGTGGCTTAAATCCTTAGCTCTGTTTATGTCCAAATAAAAAAAAAAAAATAAAATGCGTACCCAACATACTTTGGCTTTCAATGTGAGGCTCCGTGTGAAGATCTCCTGATCTTCGAGATCAAGAGCCAAAAGCTTATGATGCCATTTTGTGGCATTCATTTTACACAAATCTGATTGCCAATTGTGCAGACAATATGCAATGAAAAGGATTTCTTGAAATTGTTTTCTTCCCATCTAGCTTACTTACGTCCATCTGGTGTTCATGCTTATTTAGTTGATCATTGCAACACTTCATATGACCCAGGATTACAAGCTAACTTTTCACAACACCCATGTTGTGGGTGCCAACTTTATCCATTAATTGGTTGTATTTACCTTAGAATCGTTGGTAGGCATAAACAAAGGACCAGATTTCCACATTGAGAGCATAGAAGGAAAAATTATCGATTTTTATGAATATTTTTTTATATTTTTCTGGAACTGCAATCAACATATACCTGTTGGTGAATCAGTTTATTATCGAATGATGTGTTTCCACAATTCCACAATACAAGGACTGACTTTTGTGCCCGGGCAGCGTAATTTGAAACAAAAATTGTGCTATGAATTCAACTGAAAATGAATCTCTATTCATATTCTCACTCACGTATGCATGAACAAATACATTTACAAATACATATACTCATACTACACATACGTACACTGTATTTACCTGCAAGTCTGTTTTAAAGATTTCAAATAAAAATTCTTTCACAGATTTTTTCTTATTTTTTTTTTTTTATACAGAAACTTACGTTTTTGCCAAATCGAAAGAAAATTCTGTTGTCTGATATTTTCTTTTTATATTTCTTTTATTGTAGTTTTTCTCTTTATTTTATTTTTTCTTGCTTTTTTTTTACTAAAATTTCTATAAAATTGTCACGTGTTTGATTGCATTTGTTCATGGAATATTTATTGAATTTAAAGTTTCTTCGAAGTGTTGAATTTCATGTACAAAATGATGCTTAACTGATGCTTAAAATGTGAAAATAAGCTTAAAATCATATTAAAACTTTAGTTTGTGTTGAAAGTTAAAGCTTGAATGAATACAAAAGGAATACAGATTGTTGAGCATTAAAAAATTATACGTAATTGGCCATTACAACCCCTCAATCAGAATTACGGTCTAGTTTCTCATACCATTTATGTTGTGTGTATGTTAATTTTATCCATGAGTGAAGGGACCTACAGTTTAAAATCGACTACAATAGACAGATTTTTTGGAGAAACTTTACATGACAATTTTATTTACTCTCAGAGCTTTTGCCGAAGCCTCATATCTAATAAGTCAATACACTACCTACTACAGACTACAGTGGCGGCAACATAAACAGATCGAAATAGGGGAATAAAGAAAAATTTTCGACTTGCTTTCAAATGAAATGTTACACCATCGGAAGATGTCTTCATTTCAACCTGGACAGGCAGTATAGAGGATAGCACATTACTATACCATCTGGCAATATGAAACAGCAGCACTAAGCAAGCTTTCATGAGGACAGATCGTATTTCTATAGAGTAAGAAGAGTGATTTGAAAGAGATTTGATTGCAGACAGTCGACCGCTCTTCTCAACTTGAATAGATTTGAGAAAAGGTTAACTATTCTTAGGTAATTACAATAGAAAGTGATTTGTTAAGCTCGTAAGCTACCCTGCTACCCAGCAAACAGCTAGTCAGTTACTTATCTACCTATCTAGCCAGCTGCCTAGATGGCCACACTACCCAGATATGCAGCTACTCGGGTACCTACAAGACAGCTAGCCAGGTAATTGATGCTAAACAAGCAAAGTTATAAGAGTTTTACATTTAATTTTCCCATATATCTTAAAGTGGGCGTGCAGAAATTGTAATATTTACTATGAGAATGAAAGTACGTGTTTATAGCCTTTCATTTGATACCAATTTATAAAAATTAGTGCCTTCGTTATAAAGTTATAAGAAGTTAAAGAAAATTACTTTGCCAAACACCCCCTTGTTACACATTTGTTCGCCTGGTAGAAGACACCAAATTTTTGAGATTGAAATTTTCGCAAAAATTTTTGTGTTGGATGTGTGTGTGCGCAACAAGATGGATGATGTTTGGCAAAAGTATTTTCTTTAAACTTCTTATAACTTTGTAAGTAGAGCACCAATTTTTATAAATTTGGTATCAAATAAAGCTAAGAGGCCGACTTTCATTTTCTTAGAAGAACCTAGACCTAGTTTCTCATTACCATTTATGTTGTGTGTGTTAATTTTATCCACGAGTGGCGGGCCAACAGTTTAAAGTAGACTACGAACGACAGATTTGTTGAGAAACTTTGCATGACAATTTTATTTACTCTCAGAGTTATTCAGCAGATTAGCGAGAAGTAGCCTACGGATTGTAACCTTCATTTTACCGGGCATAGCAGAATCAAAGGATTTCGTGTTATGCAACAGGGATCGATGCAGACTCTGTGATGAGAATCTGAGATGTTTATCAATCAATACGCAAGGAGTTGTTATAATTGATGCAGAAGACATATAGGCTGAGGACAATAAAATAAATCGTTTGGCCGCGGTACTCCTCTACCTATTCTACGCAATAAAAACTGCATTCTATTGTTTTCCCTTCACTTTGGTATAAAAATTATACGATTCACATGAAAACATCGGGGAATTTTCCTTTTCCTTTGTTATTGCTATTTGGCTTGCCCTTATGGGCTTATGAAATCGCCTTCTATATGAAGCACTGAACTTTACGAAATTATGCGCTTCTAAAAGCGATGTTAAGAATGTCATGTCATGACTATCTGAACTCTACATACTCAAATTTGCCAACTGTTTGTATCCACACATAATTGGTTACTACAACACTTCAGTCAGAAATAATACCTAGATTCTCACACTACTTATGTTGCGTGTGTTAATTTTATACATGAGTGGTGCGCCAGAAATCTGCTGAGAGGAAGCCGCCAAAGAAATATTTCTTCAATTTTCTTTTGATGGAGATGTATGACATGGGGTTTGAACATCGCCTAACGTCTGATAAGCTAATAAACTACCTGACTAGACTACGGCAACTTCACCTTTATAGGTCCTCCGAATACGTAAATTACTCCTGTTAGAGTTAAACCACTTTGTTGCTTAAATTTTCACTTATTTATGGAATTTGCTTGCTCCAGTTATCTTGTGTCAAATTTCATCTTCAATCTTAACAAGTGAAGTCGCCGTAGTCTAGTAGGTAGTGTGTTGGCTTATTTGACGAAAGGCCAGGGTTCGAATCCCCGGTCAGACATCAAAAACGAAATATGAAAAAAATATTTCTTCGGCGACTTCCTCTCAGCAGATTTCTGGCAAAAACTCTGAGAGTAAATAAAATTGCCATGAAAAGTTTCTCAAAAAAATCTGTCGTTCGGAGTCGACTTTAAACTGTAGGTCCCGCCACTCATGTATAAAATTAGCACATACAACATAAGTGGTGTGAGAAGCTAGGCCGTAATCCTGACTGAAGGGTTGTAATGGCCAATTATGTATGTATGTATGTATCTTAACAAGTACGTGACGGGAGCCGTGTATATAATGCAATCACTTGGTGCAGCACAGCAGCTGATGTCGTGTAAATACTGCAGTTACTCTTTGGTCCACAGGGAAGTTTGGTTCAGTCGTGTTATCGTGGAAAATCGCAAAATATGCAACCGACGTTCCGTCGTGATAGGGTTAACTGTGTTGTTTTAATGTCAAATTGCTAGCTTTACTTCTTAATCTTAAATTCTAGGCTCTGCCAGCGAATTTTAAGCAATTAAAATCTCGTTTCATAAGATAATAAACTCCCATGGGAGAAGTGGAAAATTCCGAAATTATTTAATTTTATCTTATGTTTTTTTTTGTTTAATCCCTTAGTCTCTTTAATCTGTACTTATAAATCTTAAATTAAATAAATTTTTGCTTCAAAGGCCACATCCATTATTTTTTTTTTTTGCATTTCTGACCACATAAATGGCCGAAAAAAAAACAAAACGTCTCAGACAATAAAAATAAAAAAAAATTCCCAACTTTTTTTTGTTTCCTTTTTCTTTCTTCCATAAAATAAACTTTTGAGCAACAAAAACTGTTGGTTTAATCTAAAGTGTCATAAAAACCAACAGCTATTAAAAGTAACAATTAAATCCTTAAAATCTTGCACAAGTCTTTTCAGTTTCCTTCTTTTTTTTTTTTTTTTGTTCTATCTCTCTTTTTTTTTTTTTTTTTGTTTTCTAACAACTTATTGTTGCACACTTAACCACTGGAGGACAGATTGGTCGATAGACACCCAAACAAACGCTGGTAAGGTATTATATTATTTGGAAAATTCTAAAAACTTTAGCGGGGAAAACAAAGCGTTGTTAATTAGTGAAATTAAATGCAAAACCGCATTTGTGTTCTGATCTTATCAATGTAAAGTATAGTCCATCTGGGTCTAGTAGTAACTATTTCATGACAGAAAGTTCTAGTCTAAAAGTAGAAACTATTTTTATGATCCCCTTAATGCAAATACAAAACTGTCAGCCTGATCATTGCAAAGTAATTGTCTTACTTACGTCTCCTAGAAGAATACGAATACATAGACCAGAGCCAATAAAGCGGCAACAGTCTTTTTTATTCCTGCAAGCGAGTCGCATGCTTAAACTGAGGCATAATTCCCAAAAATGTATTCTGACTGCATGAATTTGCGAAACAATGTACATGGTGGATCATCTATCGGTTTAAATTTGAACCACCGATTATTTCGAATCCGACAATACTTATCGCATTCTATTCTGTCACAAAATTTGGCGTATTATCGCCACTGAACATAATGAATCGATTTACGCTTGAGCAACGTTGGGATTTTTTGGGCCAATGAGAAACTGCAAGATGATACCGGTTTTTCCAAAAAACCGTCTTTTGGGATGAAAATCATTTTTATCTTCGTGGGTAGGTTCATAAGTAAAATTGCCGTATTCCGAGGTCAGCAGACCACACGGTCCTCTACGAGAAGCAATGCCAACAGCCACGTCCCTATGAACTGCGAGCTCGGCTTTAATGCGACCTTGTAGAGCGGAGAACATCATTGCTCATATTTCTTTGAAAATGAGGACGATGCAACAATTGCAATCAACGGAGACACCTATCGTACTATAATAATCGATTTTTTTGTACCCACTCTTCATGGTATTGATGTGAACGATGTTTGGTTTCAGCAGGCTAGTGCAACTTGCCACATATCTTATGACACAATCAATTCATTGCGCCAAACGTTTGATGTCAGTTTAATTATCCGAAATGGTGATGTCCATTGACACCATTGGATTATTTTCTGTGGCATGCTCTTAAAGAAAATTGCAGTGCCCACAAAGCACAGGCAACATTTGCTATGCCATTGTCGACACAACGCCCCATGGAGATGAAAATTTTTCGGCAAAATTTGTACTGAGTGGCATGATGTAGGTATGCGCGGATAGTTGAATGGGGATGATGCTAATAACGACAATGGGCAGTATTCTCTTTTATAACTCTGTTGTTGCTGACTACTTTTAAAGTTTAGACACCCTTGGTTTTCGTGTTATAAAACTTGTTGGGATCATTTTCACTAATATTAAAGCTAATTGGCTGGGACTTTCAATTTTATGGCAGGCCTGTATCATGTATTGTTGCTACGCCCCATTTAACTCAGTTACATTGTCTTCATCATATACCGGTGCAATATGGGAGTTCCATTTGATATCTGTAGTGACACTGTTCTTTCGATTATTTATTTAGAAATGTTTTCAGGGGGGCTCTGGGTTTCGTAGATCTGGAATGTTTAAAGCATAGAAGCAAAATAAAATGTTTGCGCCTCTGTGCTTTTGTGTCTTAGCTTGGCACTGCGCGAAATGTTGTCTTCTAAAGAATTGCTAATTCGCAACAGGATTAATGCATAAATCAGTGCACAAGGTGTAATATAGGTTTAGTCATGATCCAATCCACGAACCTAGTCCTTCGCTGAACCTAGCTTCGCCATTTGACCAGAATTGAGACGCGATATCCCATGACGTTTGGGCGCCAGATGAAACAAGGCTACGCCTTTGCTATCTGTCGTGTCTCTCAACCAGTATTGAGCTAGTCGGTCTAGCTCAGCTTGTCCCATGCTAGGTCCAAGCTAAGCCTCGCTGGCTGACGCACAAGCTACGCTAAGCATACCTGACACTACCGCCTGTTAGCTCAGCTACCCTGGATCCCAGCTAGCTAGCTTAAGCCCCTGCATCGTAGCGATAGCAGCTAACCGTGGTTGGACTACGACAAAATAGCTCGTAGTTACTATGCCGGTTATTAGGACGTAGGAATGAAGATTCAACTCAAACCCCGATCTAACATCTGGTGTCTCACGTATTGAATCATAGCATATATGTTTGCATCTCATGACAATATACAATTACCCTCGAGGCAACTTCGCCTCAGATTTACTGAAAATGGTGGAAGTAAAGTAAAATATCTGTCTGATCTACCTGCTGTCTGTACATTCAGAGGGTTCGTCTATTAATAATTGATACTGGGTTCCAGACTGTCATGATGGGGTCTAAAATTGCACACACTTAGATGGTTAATTTGGCATTGCTTGTGGTAAAAGATTCATAACTCGTGTGACTTGGACTGAAGTCTCTGTAATCGTATGACCTCAATCGTTCATTAAGTTCTTCCAGCAATTAAGCGTTATTATCTGGGGAATTGCATGTTGAACGTTTATTGTATGTTTGCTATATCATAGGGAATCTATGTAGACCACATTAAGCTGTATTAGAGTTAACAAGTATGATAGTCAGGTGATTTCACAATCGTCGACCAAAGACTATTAGGTTGGTCATTTGTGGAATAATTTCCTATTTGAACTTTACTTACCGGCCTGGACTTACCATACTAACTGGGTTATCAACCATGGCTTCTAGTTCCAATAAGTAATTGTGTCCCAATGATTTGGGTTATCATGTCTTCAAATGATATGGTGAAATATTTTACAGTTCTTCTGCTCCTGGCCGCTGTAATATTGAAAGTGCCTACAAAGCTGACGCACTTGCAGAGAGACAAAAGGACTACAAACAAACTTTATTCATTGCCAAAGGATAGATGATCTTATAAGCTAATACATTTAATCTATATAAAAATGATTCAGTTGGCGTGGCACTACTGTGTGTTAGAAGAAAAGAAGAAAAAAAAAAAGAAAGTCTATGTTCTTAGCTTTCGTTTGCTACCATATTTATGGAAAATTATGCTAAACAAGCAGAGTTATAAGAGTTTACATTTAATTTTCCCATATATCTTAAAGTGGGCGTGGCAGAAATTGTAATATTTACTATAAGAATGAAAGTACGTGTTTATAGCTTTCATTTGATACCAATTTTATAAAAATTAGTGCCTTCGTTATAAAGTTATAAGAAGTATAAGAAAATACTTTGCCAAACACCCCCTTGTTACACAATTCTGTTCGCCTGGTAGAAGACACCAAATTTT